>LOEQ01001704.1:237407-251131 GCA_001685075.1 Bramus lutescens | reverse complement strand
CCGTGCGGGAGCTGGGCTGGACGAAAAGCAGGGCCCGCGCCTCTTATTACTACAGTGTCCTGTAGGCTGTAGGAGGTCTGCACCACAGAACCTTCTAGATACTTCAACTAAGAATCTGGCCAACTCCACCCAACCCCACATGCATGACCTGGATTGGGGTGCCTGGCTATTTTTCAGAAGGAACTAAATATAAGGTGCCTTTAAGTACAATGTCCCACGAGTCGGGTGGGGTTCTGCACTGTACTGAGGGACCCACTGCATGGAACACCAGAGACCTGACAGTTCTCAGCCCACATCCAGTCTCCACGCTACCGGGAAAAGTCAGTAGCAAACATTGCCAAGCAGGGTACCAGTATCTTGCTGCTTCTGGGCATGGCAGGAGCCCTCCCAGAACATTGCGGCCACCTCTCACAGAAGGCCCATCCCCAGCTGGTGCCAAAAGGACTCTAGGTGGCATGGAAGCTGACACAGGCGTCCATCCTTCCACAGCCTCATAAAGCACTCATTAACAAGAGAGAAGGCGTTTTGTCTGTGAGGACTGACCTCTCTGCTCCGGGCTGGAATTTATCGATGCACCAGAAGCAGTTGTTTCAGAGCCTGGCTCACTTACAGCCACACTTCTGTCAAGATAAATGAGCTGCTGATGACAACATTTATAGCTCTGAGCATTTTAATAGAGGGAAAGGGGGCCATAAAAGTCAAAGATAACTTTCCTGTATTAGTTCAGTCCCACGGGCAGTCTGAGAGAGGGCGGAGAAGCCACCATGTGGCTGGGAGGCAGGCTCGGGCAGACCCTTCCATCTTCAGGGGTAGAAGCTCACGTGACTTTGGAAAAAACTTGTCTTTGGTGAATGTTTCCAAGTGTCAAGGAGACATGACTCATGGGCTTTGGCAGGGATGAAGGAGGGAGCAAGCACAGATTTGCTGTGACACCAATTACATGGGCCACTTAGTGTTTTTTGCTGGTGGCCCCAATGGCCATAGAAAGATGCTTGTACCATGAAGACTAAAAGGAGCGGCCCTGTGGGGATGCGCACTACATAGCCACGGGATTAGGGGACAGTAGGAAGTTGTGTGGGAGAGAAGAACATCACCCCAGGCCTGAGCAGGACAGAGGGCAACCTGGGTTCAGCCTACCCTGTTGACCTCCTTTGGAAAGGTCTCTGTGTGAAAGGCTTGGACCCAGGGTGCTGCAGTCTTGGGGAAATGTTGTGGACCTGCAGAAGGTGGGGCTCGGCAGGAGGTCCTTAGGTTATGTTTGGGGACATAACCTAATGGGACTGCGGGGCCCTTTCTTTTTTTCTCTTGCATTGTGCTTCTCCCTCCTGGCCAGAAGGAAGTGCTTTGCTCTGTCACATGCCCCACATGCTCTCAAGAGGACCAAAGCCATCTTGGACCTGAATGCCCAGAACCATGAGCTAGATACATCCATTCCCTTACAAACTATTCCCTTACAAACTATCTTGGTTACCTCTCAACAACAACACAAAGCTGAGGAACACACCCCTCTGGTTGGAAAGCCAAGCTGCCTTTAGCAGATGCCTCTGCATCGCTAAGGACTAGGGTCTATTCATCTGCCCCCAGCACAAATAAAGTATATCAAGGCCCCGTTGCAACCCACAGGTGGGTTAGGGTATTTCCAACCGGAAGCTCCTGAGCACCTCCTAAGCATCTCCTCCTCAGACCAGGCTAGGGACAGAGTGGGAGCCAGTCTGCCAGGCTGGAAGCTGGTATGAACCCTCTGGGGGAAAGGGTTCCATCTCACTATCTCTGTCCCATTGCAGTGGCTGATGGGGCCAGCATGGCTCTCATCTCTGAGGCCATCAGCATGAGACCCTCTTGTTAATGCCCCCCCCCCGCACTTTCCCATTTCTGATGGCTTCTGTGTGGCCCTTCTCCAAGGCCAAACCAATGCAAACCTTAATGACAATACATAGAGCTCTCTACTTGATTCTGGTGAAGAAGAGGGTCCCTGTGGGGAAGGAAGATTGACTAAACACGCTGTGTGGGCGAGCCCCTCCTCCAGACCCACAAGATCTCTTCACTTTCTCCTTCAAACTCCAGCTAGGTGTTGGCTAGCACTGCCTTAGGTGGCACACAGGACATCAGAAGCCACACTGGCAAGCCCCTAAGCAAGAAGCATGCTGCTGATAGAAGCCAGGAGGGGTCTCCATAGCAACATCCACCATAGCATCCAGATGGGACAGAGAATGCTGGGGTTGGAGCTGTCTGCTGTGTGAGTGGCCTTGAGCTGCCTCCCAGGGACACGTGGTGTGGTTCCTGCTCATGACTTCAGAACACTGAGTTCCATGATGCCATGAGGGCCCAACAGCCATGACTGCCCTATTCTGACACTCACCAGAGAAACACATCCTACAGCTGAATTCCCATCCTAAGTCACAACCCAGTCAGGAGGCCCAAGGGTCAGAGCCACAGACTACAGCTTAGAGATCATGGGACCCAAGCTCCTTGAAGATTTTTATATGCTAAGATCCCAGAGCCCAGAAGAGCGAGTTCTAACATAGAGGCTTGGTCAACTTAGAAAAAAGGCTCCTTTCCCCCTACAGTTAGTTCTAGAGCAGTGCTTCTCAACCTTCCTAACGCTGAGACCCTTTAATGCAGTTCCTCGTGTTGTGCTGACCCCAACCATAAAATTATTTTCATTGCTACTTTATAACTATAATCTTGCTATTGTAATGTAATACGTAATGCAATTGTAATATAAATATTTAGAATGTTGGTCTCTGTCCCAGCCAGATCCCTAAATTCTTCCTGGAGAGGTGGCACAAGGTGTGTCCTGGTGGAGATGAAGACAAGGACCCCCCTCAGAGTGTGGACTGAGGGTGGGTAGGGAGGAGAGGCGAGGCCAGTGTGATGCTTTGAATAAGAATGTCTCTTATAGACTTATCATTTGAATACTTGGTCCCAGCTGGTGGTACTATTTGGGGATTAGGCAGCGTGGCCTTGGCTGGAATAGGGATGTCACCCACCGGAGACAGGCTTTGAGTGGGTTTTAGATGCTATTAGTTCTCTCTGTGTTACCTGCTTGGCAGTCAAGATGTGAGCCCACAGCTTCCCCCACCTGCCGCCATGCCTCCACTCTACCATCAGGGAATCCAGCGATAAGCCTAAAGAAACTCTCCCCTCTAGAAGTTGCCTTGGTCATGGTGTTTCATCACAGCAACAGAAGGTGACTAAGACAGCCAGTGAGGCAGTACCCATTGGTTGGCATCTGGAGCAGAGGCCGGGATGTGTGCCAAAGCACCAGGGGTAAGGCCAGGTCATATGGCTGGCCCTTCAGAGTTCAGACTCATTCATTACATGTACAGTAGGCCCATGGAACACTGTCACACCAGGCACACAGATGACCACTGTGCTCCAAATGACAGCATGAGTGTTACAAGCAGAAACTGTGGGCTGGGCACAGCATAGCAATGGTGTGATAGGGTCAGACATTTGCCTGGATCCCAACTTCCCTGCAGGAAGATCTTGGGACTGGATCCTGAACATTTAATATTCCAGCATGCACCCTATAACCTCAGTCAATCTGCTGAGGGGAAGGTGCCAGAGGGGAGGTGCCAGGCACAGGACACTGGGGTCTGAGTGTGGCTCCCAGAATGTTAGGGCCAGAACCTCAAAATCTCTGCTTTTCTGGCTGGTCCCTGGCTGTTTAGGAGGATGCCTGCTCCTGCCTGCTCCCGTCTGCTCCCAGGGCCGGGATTCCAGCTTCCCAGGCCCCAGGTGAGGCACATTCCTCTTTCTGGCTGTGTCGGGGAAGAGGGGGAGCTGAGCAAAGGATGGTTGCTTTCTTACCTCCGCTCCATGTGGCCCAGCCTGGGCGGACACAGGCACAGAGTGCAGCAGTTTAATTGCATCTGGGTTGTGGTTTTCCTGCATCCTTACAGAACTGCTCTGATGTGTGGCTCAGATAACGAGTGAGCCCCAACATCGGTAGCTGCTAATAAATATTAATATAACATAAGCACCGCTTTGACTGTCATGGGAACCAGCTTGTTATTCACATATGAAACTCAAAGGTTGCCTTTATCACTGTCGGCAGGAAAGAGCTTGTCCCAACCGAGGATGCTGGAGCAAGTACTCCAACCTGGTGTCCCCTCATTTCCTAGACACAGAGCCTCGTCTAGCTTCAGCGATGGGTGCCACCTGAAGTCTTCACAAATACTGAGGGCAATCCAGCTAGCTGTCCTGCCTCCTCCAGCCCACTGCTCACAGCCACGCAGAACACAGCAATAGTTAGAGCAGGTGCACCAATCTGCATGTGACTTTCCATCCATCGACAGCGCAGCCACCCTACAGCCTTGTCTGCAAGCTGGAGGAGCAAGCACCCCCAGGACAAATGTATACCATACACCAAGGCCACCATGTAGTGACCAATGGAGAGAGGGAGGGAAGTGTGCAGATGTGAGGGGTTCATCCACACTGTCAGGTGGGCCATGAAGCTTGCAAGCCAGGTAAAGACAGCAAATCTGGGCCTGGATGGCAAGTGTACACTGTGCCGCAACACCTGCATCTAAGAGGGCTGTGACAACATCACTGTCCCTAGGTGGGGAGAAAGATTACCAAGAATGTTTCAAAGCTCCCAGCAGCCAGAGGAATTAGTCTGGACTCAGCCATGTTTCCCAGAGACTCTTAAGCACACATCCTATCCTGCCCACTGCACCATGGGGCCACATGTAATTTGGTGACACGCAGCCCGGATGGCTAGGGATGGGTGAGGAAGGCAAGGAGTATGGAGGACCCCTACATCTGAGGCCCCTCAGAGCACTGAGCAGGGGGGGGCCTACTGAGGCATGACTGTGCTTGCACACCGGGTATAGCTCATGGGGAGGCCTTTTTCAGTGCCATCTGCCTTGGACGACTGAAAACAAGCATGGGAGGCAGGGAGAAAGAGGGCTTCCTGGAGGAAGCAGTGTCTGAGCTGGGCCTTTACCTTCGGGCCAGAATATTCCAAGTGGGCAGTAGATGAAGTACATGAGAATCAGAAGGGAGGGTGGAGAAGCCAGTGACAGAGGCACATGGGCACCAATGGAAGGGAGAAGAGAAGTTCTGGGTGCCACAAGTCTCAAAGGAAAGTATGGAGGAGAGGCATACGCAGAGGCTCCATCACTGGTAGCTGTGAATGTCATGCCTAGGAACTTGGTCGCTCTGTAAGTGACAGAGCTAGGGTAGGGTCTTAGCTAATGTAGTGGGGGCAGATCTATCACTTGTTGGACTAGAGACCCTGTGTGCATAAGGGGTCTCAGCCCTTCTAATACATTAGATGGCTGCTAGGTGCCTCCTGGCTGGCTGAAAGGGCACAGCAAGGCAGGCAGGGGAGGGCAGCATGTGGGGACGGCACACTGCAGTTCATGGGCCCATCTGGACCTCTGCATTCTCTCCTGTTGAAGTCAGTTTCCCTATGAGGTCTTTCCCTGCCCAGAAGCCCATTCTTTCCCAGAACACTAAGGATAACTAAGGATAACTGTACAGGCAGTGTGAAGCACCAGGGGCCTCCAGGACTCTCAGGGACTGTGAGACTGTTGAACTATACCTTCAAAGCCAAGAGCCTTCTTTGAAAACCGGGTCCTTCACATCCGGGGAAGGAGGTCGTTTGCTATAGCTATAAGAAGCAAGGTGGCTGAGGACAGTAACACCTGACCACCATGGCTCAGCTGCCCTCACAGGTGGCCTATCGAACTGGTGACCCTGACTGAGACTTGGTCAGTGAGGGTAAGGTGCCCCAGGCCACTCTGACAATTGCAGGGGCCTTTCAGGGAGCAGCTGTCAATCAGGGTGAGAAACATCAGTGACGATGTGCCGCTGACATCAGAAATACCCTTTCTGCAGCACTGGGGTGGTGGAGTAGCTTAATTAACTTGAAAGGATGTAATTTTATGCTATTTAGTACAAATGTATGCTCTAAATGGCGCCACAGTCTAAAGATCAGGGGCTGAGAACGTGGGGGTGGGGCACGACCACAGGATTCTGGCAAACACAGGGGTGGGAGACATTCTGGAAACTTCTGCACGTAAATGGAAGCCTCTGAAGTCTTGCAGCTCAGCCGCAGGTGACCAGGACAATGGCAGCTGAAAGGGTTTTGTCCCCACTAGCTCCCCTGAGATATGAAAGCCCTCTTGGGAAGAGAATTGGGTTTAGGAGGCCAGCGGACCTCTCTTGTCCACCCTGCCCGCCCACTGTGGGACCTACCTCAGCCTTCCTGATGGGAATACCTAGGCTGAGGGGACATCTCTAAGAAAAGCTGTCAGTCCCACAGAAGCTTGGGAACTTGGGCAGGAATGACCCAGAGGAAGGGGTGATGCCTGGAACCTTATGGAAGGACCTTGGGACTAATTTCCCCGCTCTGTTCCTAGAACAAATAGAAACATTATATTGATGAGAACGATGGAGCGATGGCCCTGGAGCCTGGGGAAAGAGGAAGAGACCTGGATGGTGACTTCCTGTGTTCTTGGAGCCAGTGCTACACATGTTACCCAACATCCATGCTTGGGCCTCAAGAGGGTTTGCATCAGATCCTTGACAGAGGCCCTAGGCATAGCCAAGTCTGTGTCCTTACACCATGTTGCAGAATGAGGATTTGTGCTAGACCCCACATATAATAATAGTCTTTCCCATGCCCGGCTGCAACTGCTGACACACCTCTCATTGGCCACATCACCTCCCATCTTCCTGACCTAATTTGCATAATGTCCTGGTACCATGGGAGGCCAAAGAGAGCCTGCTATATGAAGCTATGTCTGAAGAGGACCCAGGAGCAGTGAGATGCAGGGTCTACCTTTAAGGGGCTTGTGATACTCCAGGGTCACCGGTCTTGGCTGGGTGGTGATGACATGAATAGAGACATTCATTAAAGTTTACTGGGGTGAATGCCCAGCCCTGTGCCTCTCAATGGATGTGACCTGTATTATGTCACTTTTAAAACACTGGCCCTATCTTCAGATAGGGGGTAAGGGTCACCTCGCGGGACTTCACAACACTTGAGAGACTCAACACTCTGCTCTGGCTGAGTCACGAACTTTCCAGAAGCCTGGGGTGCTCTAGGCCAGTGGCTCTCAACTTTCTTAATGTTGGGATCCCTTTAATACAGTTCTTCATGGTGTGCTGATTCCCAACTATAAAATTATTTTTGTTGCTACTTCATAACTGTAATTTTGCTACTGTTATGTATCATAATGTAAACATCTGTGTTTTCCGATGATCTTAAGTGAACCCTGTGAAAGGGTCGTTTGACCCCAGAGGGGTCAGGACCCACAGGTTGAGAACCTCTGCTCTAAGCTAATCTTTGGTGTCTACTGGGAATAGCCTCAGGCAGTGTGCTCCAAAGGTGACCTTTCGCTGCCCATCATAGGAGGGCTTTCAGAGCACATCAACTGTGAAGCAGAGGTCCCTAGGGGCACCAGCAAGACTCCACCATGGGCTGGCAGAGTGCCTGGTGTGTCTGCAGCCAGGGGCATGGAAGGATTCCTGATAAAGGCAGCAGGAAGGTAGCCCAGGGTGACCACAGGCCCACACTCCCTCGTGATGGTCCCAGTGGCCCTGTGTAGCAGGTGACCTAAGGGAGAGATGATCCCGAGCCCCATCTGTGACTAGTTCCCCTCTAAGTGCTGGCCCCTCCCTGACCATGGGCCACTTGCCCCTTTGGTACAGAGGTCTGGGCAGCCAGGGACCTCAAGGCAGCAATGAGGCTGGAGAACTGGGCACAGGTGTTCCAGCTGGCACCCAGCGAGCCTGGTGCTGAGATGAGGACCTACCCCATGCTCTGGAAGGACAAGTTAGAGTCAGTTAAGGCATCTGGGAATGCTCCTTAGAGACCTCCACAGACAGCAGAGGGACTCGAGGCCCAGCAGGATGGTACAGGCCTACAATCCCAGCTATTTGGGAGGCTGAGGGTTGAGTGCAAAGGAATTCAAGGAGAATTCAAGGTCAGCCCAGCTCATGAGTGAGATCCTGACTCAAAAAAAAATGGGGGGATTGAAAAGGAAGGTGAGAGAAGAAAGGTGGGTTAGAGGAGAGAAGAGGCAGGGATTGCTTGTATCGTCAGGAGATAAATTTAGAACACAAAGGGATAGGAACCTCCTAGGCAAAGGGATATCCCAGAAGTTCTGGGTGTTGGGGTCAGGAAGAGCCCTCTGCCACTGCACTGCCATTTTAAGAGTGGCTAGACCACAGAACATCCAGGGTCACATCATCAGGGCACTCTGGGTACAGACACAACAGGAAGGAGGCCCTGGAGTCAGGGCTGCATGGCCCAAGGCCTCTGTGCCAAACCTTCAGGCTCCCTGGCATCTCCTCTACAAAGTCACCAGGGTCCCCACACCTCCCGGCTCCCCTCAGAGCACTTGGGCTCCATAGCTCACTAGGCCACCCTGGGTGCAAGGGCAGTAGCACTCCATCAGTGAGGCCTGCCAGGAGCAGGGAAGAGGTACAGGGCTGGCCAGCAGCACCTGCTCAGCTTAAGAGGTAATCTGCTCACACACACTGGCACTACACACAAACACTCCTTCTGTGGGAGGGAAACGTTATCATGGAGATGGTCCAGTCACCTACCCTGACAAGCCACCCAGGGCCCATCAGTAGCCACAGGCATGTGGCTCAGAGGCCTCCCACCTATAGCTGACAGCTTGCACCAGTCACTCAGACTCCCCGGGGAACACTATAGTCCTCACCATGTCTGATGTGCACCTAGCACCAGAAGGTCCTAAAAACCTGAGCTGTCACCTAGGTGAGGCTGCAGGACACCCTGGCTCAGGCAGCCTTTGACAAAGCCATTTTAACCTCTAGAGCCCGTTTCCCCATTTATAAAACNNNCTGGCTTCATAGGGGGAGTTTGTGAGACAAGATGGGACAGGCGTCAGCTAAGGACAAGGTGGCCCTGCTCAGCTCTATCTTTTTGGGGTAGAAGGTCCAGGCCTCATACAAGTTTCACAAACTGGACTGAGCAGCTGGGCATGAGCAGTGATGTTGCACCTCCTGCTGGCACAGCTGCCCTCAGAGGACACAGCACCCAATTGTCTGTCTCTATGCAATCTTGTGAGAAGGGTCAGCATATCTGAATAGAAAAGTATTGAAAATGAACTTTGGCTCCGGAGTTATTGGGACTCAAAAGGGGAAAGAGACCTGGTCCCAGTCCTGGCGGCAGGAGACACTTGGGGACAGTCTATGACATGACCATCTTCTCTAGCAAAGAAGTGCTTTCTGAGTGAGGCTGCAGACCCCACATGCTGCCCTGGGGAATCTGCCCAGCCTCCTGCCTGTGGGGCCTAGAGGGAATGGCACTGGGAAGATGTAGCAGCCAGTCCTGTTTAGATGGCATTTCTCTGCTGAGGTCCAGCTAGGAAGCTCTGTCATTCCCTGCCTGTGACCCTTAAGAAGCTCCAACTGCCTCCTGACCGCTTGTCCTTGAGTCCTCTCAATGTGACACTCCACCTGGGTGTCCTCACCTCCCAGCACCTGGCACCTGCTAGCACCTGTTCTGTGCACCAGGTATGAGACACACACTGTTTCAAAGGCAGTGAGGGAAAAGGCAACAATCTCATTACTATTTTAAAACATTAATTATATGTTGGAAATGATAGTATTTGGGACATGCTGGTTACACAGTGTATTATTACAGTCAGTCGCCCAGGTTCTTACTTTGCTTGGGCTGATGAGGCAGTCAGTGCACAAGGGTTTTTCTGAGGTGATGGGAATATTCCCTATCTCATCTCCACGGGGGTGTGAGTTACCTGTGTGTCTGCAACTGTCAAAACTCATCAGACAGTACAATTAAGATCTGTGAATTTCAATGTATGTAAATTATATATCAAAGAAGAAATTACACATTTAAAAAGGCAAGCGCTAGTTACGGCTCCTTTTTAGAAAGGCAGAGCCCCGGGGCAGCTGGGGGAGCACTTATGGGGTAAGGCCTACCCTATGGGGCCAACCCCAATACTGTCTCCTTCAGGAGGCTCTAACGTATTGTAATGGACTAGACAGCCCTGACTATGTCTATCAGGGCCAGGATGAAGACATGGGCCAGGAATAGAACGAGGATTTCTCACTAGTATAGGGTAAGTGTTGGGGTCCACAGCTGTGCACACCCCAGCTTCACTGACTGCCAGTGCAGCCTGAAGTATGGTGCTTTCCTAATATGCACCAGAAACCACAGAAAAGGGGAGCCTAGTCCAGGACAGGGGAGACTAGGGAATTCAGAAACTCATTCTAGCTCCCAGCCTGACATACTGTAGAGCAGACACTGAACAGCATAGTGCCAAAAAGCACAGATCTGTGCTGTCCCCTGCCAGGAACACTGAAGAAGTCCCAGTAGTGCAGGCAGGGCAGGGTCTAGGATATTCCCGCAGAGACAGACACACGATGGGCCAGGGGCCAGCGGGTGCTTTAGGAGCTATGTTCTCCACAAAAAAGACCACTAAGCTAAGATGCAGCAGGAAGAAAGAACAGGGAATCAGGGGTCAGACACACCAGGCCCCTAGAACCAAGCATGACCAAACAGTCCCGATCAGTCACCCTGCAAGGCTGCTGTAGGATTTAGGTAAGACCAAGGGTCTTCATGTACTTAGCATCCTCTGGGAGCAGTATACACTTTAGGTGATGGAACATTTGTGTAGACCACTGATAGTAGGAAGGGATTTAGCAGGAACCTCTTGGGATCCAAAGAGATGAGAAAGTCAAGTGATGAAGACAAAGTTACCAAGATACGGATAAAGTCTTGTCTTCCAAAGTGCTCACAACCCGTAGTGAGGATGTTGGGAACGCCGGTGAGACCTTGATGTTCTGGGCCGCAGTCTCTCTACCTGTGAAGTCAGCAGTGCGTATATGAAGAAGTGATTCTTAAATCACCAGCAACCTCCACCAAGGTACAGGCACCGCCGTCACCAGGCAATGACCCCATGTAGGCCTCATCTTGGCCAGAGGCCCCAGACTGTAGCTGGCTCATCAGGCCTGGTGTGACCCTTTAGCCACCTGACATGAACTGTGGTCCCTCCCGCTAGCATCACTAGCATCTTTACCTTCTCCCCATCCGCTATGTGCCACATCACCACACCTTGTCAGTAGCATGTCCTTTCATCAATAAGCCAGGATATACAGAATGTGTGCTCAAGAATGGGGCCTGGTACAAAAAACAGCTGCTTCAATCTCAGATTTGGAAGCCTCGAGTTGGTGTGACAAGTCCTTCTGTATATGTGTTGCTTTTATTGGTTAATGAATAAAGAAGCTGCTTTTGGCCAATGGCTTGGCAGAGTGGAGATAGGAGGGGAAAACTAAACTGAATGCTGGGAAAAACAAGCCAGAGTCAGGAGATGCCATGTAGCTGCTGCAGGGAACAGATGAGCCGGAACCTTGCCGGTGAGCCACAGTCATGTGGAGATACACAGATTAATAGAAATGGGTTAAATTAAGATGTAAGAGCGAGTCAATACGAAGCTAGAGCTAATAGGCCAAGCAGTGATTTAATTAATACAGTTTGT
Organism: Bramus lutescens; assembly: GCA_001685075.1. NCBI lineage: Eukaryota > Metazoa > Chordata > Mammalia > Rodentia > Cricetidae > Bramus > Bramus lutescens. Next base: position 239,645 of record LOEQ01001704.1, on the reverse strand, counting down.
GTGTGGTTATTTTGGAGCTGAGCAGTTGGGAACAAACAAATGGTCCCCTACAATATCGAGTTATTGGTGACAAGTCAAAGATAGACCACAACCTGGGGGCCTGAGAGAGGCAGAGCGCTTAGCTAGACTATCCTGAGCCTTGTGCGTACTCTGGACCACTGGACATAGTGGGCTAGGTACTCTGTGAAGGGCAGAAGGTGGGCTGTGCTGGTATCTTTGACCCCGATACCTGAAGGATAGAACTGAGAAGGGCCACAGGACCCCAACCACACTGGCCCACCTTGCGCTGCACCCAACACAGACTATTGTTCACCCTGTAATCCTATAAAGAGGCTCAGGACACACCCAGGGCATCAAGGGGAGCTAGGCACCTGCAGTGTGATACCACCCAGGCTCTGAGTTGAGGCGAAGCACCAGCAGACAGCTGGAGAACCATACAGTAAGCAAGGTTGGCTAGGCCATGCTACAAATCACAGAAACTTGTAGGAGAAGCCGTGGGATGCGCACAGGCTGGCTGGGGGTCAGGGAATGGTACACACACCAGTGGGGGGTAGGCTAGGGGAGGGATATACAAGGTCAGTGAATGGTACACACACCAGTTGGGGGGAGGCTAGGGGAGGGATATACAAGGTCAGTGAATGGTACACACACCAGTTGGAGGGAGGCTAGGGGAGGGATATACAATACTATACTAAGCAGGACTTTACTCCTGATCTCTATGGCCTCATCTGTGCCTGGGCTCTTCCCCTCTTGGGGTGCGTGCCTCAGGCTTGTGTCCTAGTGCATGGAGATTCTCCTCTCCACTGACTCAGACCCTTTAAACTAACAGTGGGCATCAGTCACTCATTCTATTCCCCATCCTATAGGTGGGGAAGCTGAGGTCAAGCCAAGACAGGAGCAGAGAGCCTCGACTACACACATTCACATTCATACCCTGTGGGAGGAAAGCCACACCCAGCTGGGCTATCTAGGACTATGCTAACAGTTCTTTTTCTTCTCCAAGTACTGACCTGGACTGGCCAGCTGTTCTTCAAGGACAGGTTCCTGAGAGGGAGAACCAAGAGGTCAGAAAATAAAGATAGGAAAGAAAGCTGGGGTCAGGAGGTCTTGCGCAAGCTGTGTCTTAGGTCAAGCGAGTTTATTAAGAAGCACAGCGTCTTATATACAGTTTGCAAGGGGAAAATTGGACAGAGTCAGCAGAAAGCTACCGCCCAATGGGACAAAGCCAGCAGGAAGCTAATCAAACAATGTTGTGCAAAGGGAATACAGGATGTCTCAAGTGTGTCTCAGACAGAGCACACAGCAGCCTTGGGACTGATATAACCCTTTAGAGGACAAGAGTTGGGCTCCAGGATTCGAAGCTGCAGCTTCTCCAAGACCCTGGCCCCAGGCCATCACTAGCCTTGCCAAGCTTGCTTCTGGGTTTAGGCAAGGAACTGAATTCCTGCTCCATACATCAGGGCCCCAGAAGAAGCCGTGGATCGCCTGGCTCCAGCAGTTCCCCCTCTTATTTTTTTAGGCCAGATGAGTCACTCACATCTGAGTGTCCAAGAGACTCTGCTGTTCCCTAAGCCAATAACAGCCTCCTAACGTTGTTAAAAGGGTCACTAAAACAAGCAGTCTGACAGGAAAACTAAATAAATGAAGGATGTAAAAGGGGCTGAGTCCCCAGACAGTGAGTCTTTGGCCAGTTCAGACGGGGGACTGCAGGAACCTAAGTCAATACCTAAACTGCTTAATAGTTATGAAAGCTAAGAAATCCAAACTAAAATTCTCATAATGTCATTTCAAGTAAATTATTTTTAATTTTATTCCACTTTTATTTAGATTCATCATAGCTTAATGGAGTAACACAGACACAGCTAAAGGCAACATGACACTGAAAAGTTAACTGATGTATAGTTAGCACTGCATCTCCTAAGTGCAACACCACAGCTCTAGAGCATTTAACTTTGCCACTAGGCTTTTTATCTATATGTTCTTGTGCTGCCAAAACTACAAAGGTATTAAAAGTAAGATGACTACTGGGCAGTGGTGGTGCACGCCTTTAATCCCAGCACTCAGGAGACAGAGACAGGTGAAACTGTGAGTTTGAGCCCAGCCTGGTCTACAGAGTGAGTTCCAGGATGGCCAGGGTTACACAGAGAAATCCTGTCTCAAAACAAAACAAAAAACAAAAACCTAAAACAAAAAACAAAACCAAATGGGCGGTTTGCACTTGTTGGGCAAGAGCTATTG
>LOEQ01001704.1:208743-225240 GCA_001685075.1 Bramus lutescens | reverse complement strand
GGTAGAGACTGGAGGATTGGGAGAGCTCACTGGCCAGAAGGCCTAGTCGAAAAATGAGACCCAGGTTCAGAGTGAGACACCAACGACCTCTGTCCTCCAATATCACACTAATGGATACACACCCAATACACACAAGTACATACATGTATATACATCACATATATGTACATATATTACACACATCACATACATGGACGCACAAAATGAAAAAGAAAGGACAGAACAGATAAGGGACCTTGGGTTTATTTTTTTATATTTATTTATTTATTAAGTATACAATATTTTGTCTGTGTGTATGCCTAAAGGCCAGAAGAGGGCGCCAGACCTCATTACAGATGGTTGTGAGCCACCATGTGGTTGCTGGGAATTGAACTNNNNGGTTGCTGGGAATTGAACTCAGGACCTTTGGAAAAGCAGGCAATGCGCTTAACCACTGAGCCATCTCTCCATCCCTGGGACCTTGGGTTTAATAGGATGTTTAATAGGATCCAGTTGTTTAATAGGATCAGACTGAAGTATAAGGTCTAGAAATATACTTTGGGATGAGAAAACACCTAGAAAAGTTCAAGAAAAGCTGTTAATAGAAAAAGACAGGACAATTTCTTCAGAAGTGGCTGGAGGTCATTTTGTGGGAGGATTTGAGTGCTGCTGACAGAGTCCGGTTCTTGGCATAGGTGGTGTTTCTAAGATGACTCATTAGGCCACACACTGGGTTTTTCTGTACCAAGGAGTTAGCTTACAATAAAAAGATTATTTTTAACTTGAAAAAGCAAAAACAAACCCTAGTGTAGCCCTGAGCTATGATAAAACACTACCATCAGCACGGGCCTTGGAGCTTGTGAAACTCTTACTGTATCTATTCTACAGGCAGGGAACTGAGGTTCAGGAAGGTTCCATGTCTTGCATAAGTGGGGGAGGAACTCCAAGTTCTAGACCTGAGCCAGTGATGGCTGTTCTTGGCTGCCAACGTGACTACATCTGGAATGAACTAAAAAACAAGCAGCTGGGCACACCTGTGAGGGATTTTTTTTTCTTAATTAAATCATTAGAAATAGGAAGATCCACTTCTGGTCTGGATCTTTTGAGGTGGGAAGATCCACCCTTAATCTGAGCCTCACCTGCTGTCAGCTCTCACTGGGAATTAGAGCCTACTTTGTCAGGACTACGGCATGTGCTGAGGACCAGCGGAGACACCCAGCTTCATGGACTGAACAACTGTTGGAATCTTGGACCTTCCCTTGGCAGACAGCCATTGTTGCATTAGCTGGACCACAGTCAGTAATACTCTCCCTTTCTATATATAGAGAAATTCATTCTATTAGTCTGTTCCTCTAGAGAACCCTGACTAATACAGGGCTCCTAATCTGGGAATCTCCTCAATCCTTCCCTGACACTAGTAAACCATGACAGTATTATGGTAATCATCTCTCCATAATTATCATTATCATCCAAATCACCATCATCACTATCATTACCACAACCATCAATTCCCATCACTCACCACCACACCATCCTCTCCATCAGTCTCATCACCATTGTTATCACCATCATCCCCACCATCAGCATCATCACCATAGCCATCACCATCATTAGCATCATCGCTCTTCCCATCAATCATCACCATCACCATATCACTATCATCTCTACCAACCGTCATCATCACCTCCCACCAATCACCTCCATCACTACCACCCTCATCATTCATCACTTGATCAGAATCTGTTACTTTGACATCACTATCATTTCTTTCACCACAACAATCACTACTGCCAACCTCCCAAGAAGAAGAGGACCCACAAGGTTCAAGAAGCAGGGCTATGTATACCTTTCCACTTTTCCAGGTGTCCTGGGCAAGGACCTACTCTAACCAGAGTCGGAGTTCTCAAACTTCAGAGGTGTCAAATCTTGTGGTTGCACCTAATGCTTAATCTGGGGAGACCTCCTTTGGATGGGGAGACACCAGGTATTTGTAGGTAGATAGATACAGGCAGCCAAGGTCCTGTCGTGATGGGGAGGGTGGTGGAAATGCTGAGGGACCTGCGTGAAGCCTTCATCCCGGTCATGGACAGCATGCCTCAGTGGAACATCTATGGCCACCTGTTCTTAGGAGTGATGGTGGCATTCCCAGCACACCTTGCATTTGCTTACAAGTACCGACATTTTGCTCCATGATTTATCAACTTAATCGGCAGAGCGGGAGAAATGTTTATCCCATTGTTTCTTCACAGAGGGCTTTAATTTTTCAGAAATCACATGAAGATATACCCTATTGCAGATACTTCTGTTTAGAACCTCAGCATTGCCCATGGTCACCAATGGAACTACAGGCATAGGCAGAAGAGGGACAGACAAACTCTCAGCACCCGAGACACTGAGCTGGGATACGCTGTGGCTGTTAGATGACAAGGGAGGCACATGTTTGTTCAAAGGCTTACACAAACTGTGGGGCACTTGATGTTTCCAGTTCCCTTGTCATTAGCTCTGCAGGGCTTTTATGGGATTTCCCTCTGGAAGCACAGCACACTTCCCTGCTAGGCATCAGCCCCGGGGAGGTAAGGAATTGTAACGCTTTTGTTTCTCCTTTACACAGACACACACACAACAGCACTGCATCTTCAAGGGCATAAGTCACAGCAATGGCAGTTTCCAAAGTCCTTCCCCTAGCACCAAGACTGTGCTGCCATTTGGAAGGCACTTCTTTCCGTCACTGACAGGACACCAAAGCTCCAAGCGTGATTTGCCATCACAAGGCAAAGTTAAGATGCCTCCAGCACCCAGGGTTTTCAAGGCACTGGCATAAAAGACTTCAGTGAAGCTTCTCTGCTAGTGCTGAGACTCACATTTCCTCGCAGAGCTGCTTAGGGCAGGGGCTGTCGCTGCTTTACCAATACAACCACTAGTAGCAGCACCACTACCATGAGCACAACCACTCACATTCTAGTCACTGTTACACTGCCATGCTTATCACCAGAAAAGCACCGCCACAGTCACCACCATCCTTATTATCACCACTATGGTCACCATCACCATCATAGTCATCAGCATCAGCATGGGCACCATCACCACCGTGGTCACCATCACTACCGTGGTCACCATCACCACCATGGGCACCATCACTAGTAACATGATCACCACTACCATACAATCCAGTCCAGATGAACCCAGAATTCGTTTCATGAGAATATGATGATCTAGGGTCTGGATCTTCATGTATGGCCTAGGCCATGTCAAAAGAAACAAAAAAGTCAACCCAAGTGGGACCAACATTTTGGATGAAAGTTCAGTGACCCCCCTCGAGTGTCTGGTGCATCTGACAAGAGGTCAACAGTGTGACAGGAGACATTGCTGAAGAATCCGGGGCCAGACTATGAAAGACCCCACTGCAACCACCTCCTGGGTCTCATTCCGGAGGCTTCTGAACTAGAACCAACTGCCTCCCCATGAAGGCCGAGGGCAGGTGTGTGGGGCTCCAGATGCCCACTTAGCCTCCAGCAGTGCACCCAGGTGAGGGGTCAGGCAGGCATCTGGAACATCTGCCATCAGCAACAGAGTTGGTGAGAGCATCTGGCACGTAAAGGTAAAACTTGGGAATAAACAACGCTGGTGGCAACACAGAGGACAGACGCCGGGAAAAATAAATATTTAGGGGATAAAGTTGGCAAGATGAAAATATGGGGCTGGTGTGAGAATGAAGGGTCAGTGGGAACCCAAGGTGACAGCAACAGTAGAGGGGGACTATCAGCCAGATGTGAAGAGAGACCATGTCGCTCCAGAAGCCACGTGAGCCAGGCTTTAACACCCATCACGGTTCTTCTACCTCCAGTCCTACAAGGCACTTGATCCATTTCAGACTGGGTACACAGAGGCCTCACCAGTTTCAAGAGCAAGTTCAAGGGTTGGAGGATGGAATCTAAGAACTGGTGCCATGGAGAACTGTCAAGGCTCTGGGTGTGAACAAGGAAGCTCCAGGTCCGGATCCCCAAGCACACATGGCCACCATCTCTGTCATTGCCCCAGTCTTTTCCCAATCACAGAAGAAAAGAAACACCTGCAGATGTATCCACAGTGTGTCCTCAGAGCCTCTATGTGGTTCCGGTCATATGCAGGGATGTCATTCCCAGATTCTGCTTCTAAATAAGTTTCACAAACACTGGCCAAGTCCTCCAGGAGCTCCTTTGGTGATATTCTGTCTGTGCTTTAACAAATAAAGCTTGCCTGAAGACCAGAGTGCGGAGCTAGCCACACTAGTTAGCTATAGAGGCCAGGCGCTGGTGAGCACACATCTTTAATCCCAGCCCAGCGCTGTGTGTTCAAGGCCACCCTGGGCTATGTGAGATTTAATCAGTCTAAAAGAGCCAAGAGGTGGTGGTTCACACCTTTAATCCCCACACTAGGGAGGTGCAGATGGGAAGTGATATGGCTGGGCAGAGAGAGGAATATAAGGTGAGAGGAGACAGGAGCTCAGGATTCAGTCTGAGGACTTGTAGAGACAGGATACCCTATTTGGTCTGAGGATTTCGTAGAGGTAAAAACTAGTGGCTGACGGATCTGCTTCTCTGATAGTCAGGCAAGCTTTATTTGTGAAAGTACAAACAAACATCACCACAGCTCCTGCCTGGTCATTCCCACCACTTGGCTCCTTCTGAGACAGGGAACTCACACCTCCCCTCCAGTCCTGGAGGAGTCTGACCTGAGAGGACCCACCTTTTCCTGAGGTTGGTAGATCCTATTCTTCCATCTTTAATGGGCTATGGACGGATGGTGGGTGGAGAGAGGGAAAGGGATGGGGTGGGGAGGCTTACCAGCCCTCAACCTTGGCATTTTACTCACGAAATAAAATGTTCCAATGGGTTAGCACATGGGATAGCGCCAGCCCCCTCAAGACACTGCTACACAAATGTTACTGTTTTAGTGAATGAGAGGGATCACGAGGACCCAATCACCAGCCCCTGTGACGGTCAGACAAGTGGGAGAGGAAGAAACAAACCACGTAACAGAAGGTCTAAACAAACACCATCGCTACTCTACACCTTGAACACCACATTCTTAATGTCAGTGTGGACATCCAGCAGGATGTCATGGGACTGTCATCAGACCTCAGTGCACATGGAAGAAGTAAGTCCATGTCCACATGCCCCCAAGGCAAAGACTTGCTAGGAGGAGGGAGTCAATCAGGAGATACCCACTCCCTGTCAGACAACGATATCAAAGTCATGGTTCCCTTGATCACAAACAACACTGAGTCAGATGGGCAGTGGCCACGCTGGTCTCTGTCTCTGGAGAACAACCAAGTAGCACTCAGCTTCTCTCAGGCCCTCTGCCCCGCTGAGTGCATGAAACAAAGAATATCCTGGTACCCCACTTCTGGAACACCGTGTATCTTTGCACACACACACACACCTCTCCAAGACAAAAAGGAAGTACTTACAAACCACATTCTCGGCAGTAGCCAGGAAATTGCCAGGCAGGGGTGGCTGGTGGTGCATGCCTTTAATCCCAGCACTCAGAAGACAGAGACAAGTGGATCTCTGCGAGTTCGAGGCCACCCTGGTCTACAGAGTGAGTTCCAGGACAGCTGGGACCATATAGAGCAACGCTGTCTCGGGAAACCAATGAATAAACAAACAGATAAGGGCCTTCCCGTTCCTGTTTGCACGTGAGCAGGCCTGGACGGCACTTTGCTGAATGAAATAAGCCAATACGTGGTTCTCTATCTAAAGACTCCCAGAGCAGTCAAACTAAGATGTAGAAGGCAGAATAGGAGGGGTAGAAAGTTAGTAGGGACAGAGTTTCAGCTCTAGCAGATTTTGCAGCTTTGGAGATGAGTCACACAGCAGTGTGAACGGGCTTGGGTCACTGGACCACATTTAACAATGGTAAGGTGGTTTTCTATCACCTACACTGCATCGCAATGAACAGCTTCAAGTCTCTGCAAAGTGGGTAATAAGGCTTGCAGGAGTCAGGCAGAAACTTCTGGAATCTGCTGGTTTTCCTCCTCTCCCTCCCATTCCCACCATGGGGTGGGCCTTGGGCAGGCTCCCTCTACTTGGAACCTTCATATGTAAAATGGAGAGAATGGCACCACAGACCTGTCCAGGAGAAGCCGAGCAGTGACCCAAAGCTGCTGCAGAAAACACAAGAGGCCCAAGCCCATGTGCCTGCTGGATCCCCCTGCACTGTGACTTTCACGGAGTTCTGACATTGGCTGTCCAGGTGGTGAACTCAGACAGTGGGTGACGGCTGCATAGGAGACACACGAGCCCCAAGTGGGTGCAGAAAACTTCTACTGGTGACACCTGAGGATGATAGCAGATGGGGGAGTCGGGGNTGTCTCCTCGGCAGCCTCTGGCCTGTCATGAGTCTCTCATAGGGTTGCACAGTGCTTGGGACATGAGACCCCACTGCCGGATGATGTACCCAGCATCCAGTGGTCATTCAAGGTATACTGAAGAATGAATGATTGTCCAAAAGATGTCCATCTTGAGTCCAACTCAAGGTACTCAAACTACAGCCCCAGAGGAACAAATGGTTCCTGAAGCCAGGCAATCTCCTGCTAGCAAACTGCAGGACAAGGGACAAGTCAGTAGAAGAACTTTGCCTTGTGTGGCCTCAGATCAAACAATCATTAGGAAAGCTGTCGGTGTCACACACAGGCCAGACCTAGGGAATGAGCTGGGCACAGAACAAAGCAGCCTGGGATGGGGAGCATGAGGGGAAGCTCAGGCTGAGGCTGGATCTGGCAGGGGACACCCACAGAGGAACTGGGGAAAGACACTGTGACTGTACCCACTGAGTGCTTCTCTCCCAGGCACGGTTTGGGCAGTGTCAGATGCAAAGTTTGAAGGTCCAAGAGGAAGCCTCAAAGAGCCATGGCCAGCTCGGCCCCACTCACTGCCCCTGGCCATTTGTTACCACGACAGAGATAACGAACAAACCTCCACGGTCTCTGTGGTCTTCAACATAGCGCCTAAGAGCTCCTAGGATGTGGAGAGACATGTGCAAAGACCATGGGGTCTCATGAGAAGAGAAAGGCCTGATTCGGTGTCACCGCCTGGCCACCTCCACATACTGCCCTGCAGGACGCCCCCACCACACACACAGTGACAAGCAAGGGCGAAGTGGCAAAAAGAACAGAAGGTAATACAGAAAGGAAGGGACTCAACCTCAGTGTTCTCAGCTCTCAGGTGACAGAACTGGAGTCAGAATGAACGTCCCCAGCCAGGACGGGGCTGTCCGAGCTCAGGCACGGATGACATCAGTAAAACATTTAGAATAGTGTTGGGCCACTTGTCTTAGTTAGGGCTTCTATTGCTGTGAAGAGACACTATGGCCACAACAACTCTAATAAAGGAAACATTTAATTAACTGGGGCTGGCTTGTAGTTTCTGAGGTTTTGTCCATTACCATCATGGCGGGAAGTGAGGCAGCATGCAGACAGACATGGTGCTGGAGAAGGAGCTGAGAGTTCTACATCTTTTTTCCCCAATATTTTCAATTTTTATTTATTGGTATTTTTATGTATCAATGCTCTGCATTCACACCTGCAGGCCAGAAGAGGGTATCAGATCCTATTATAGATGGTTGTGAGGCATCATGTGGATGCTGGAAATTGAACTCAGGACCTCTGGAAGAGCAGCCAGTGCTCTTAACCATTGAGCCATCTCTCCAGCCCAAATTCTACATCTTGATCCACAGGCAACAGGAAGTGAACTGTCCCACTGGGCAATGCTTGAGCATATATGAAACCTCAAAGCCTGTCCCCACGGTGACACACTTCTTCCAACAAGGCCACACCTCTTAATAGTGCCTCTCCCTATGGGCCAGGCATTCAAACACATGAGTCTTTGGGGGCCACACCTAGTCAACCCACAGCTACCTGAGCTTCCAGCCCCAGGCTCAGGAAAAGGAAGGACACAGTTCCTCACAGCCCTCCGGTCAGACCTGTCCCCAGTTCCTGTCTCACCACTGTTGATACTGGCAATAGCCTTATCCCATAATCCTGGACACTCGCAGGGACAGGCTTATTGAGAGGCATGTTTACAAGGCATAAACTGAACCCTCAGCACGACCACGATGGGTAAATGAATCCAGTCAGCTCCATCCCTACCCAATTTGGTGCTCTCAGCCCGCTCCCGTTCCCACCAGCTGGGACCTCTGTTGTTCCAATGTGGCAGAGAAGTGGGGGGATCAAGATGGCTCTACAAGGCCTCTCAGCCCTGCCCAGGCTCCTTGCCAGACCCTCTGCCCCACTGCCAGTTCTCCGTGCCTGTCCAACTCTGTGCTGCTCCAAGTTCATCTGCTAAGGAGGTGGTAGGGTTCACCCCAACATTCCAGATCCAGATCCAGAAACTCACTAAAAATCTCAGCCTCTTGGTCAAGCAGGAGGGCCAACAACTGGGGTGACCATTTGGCACTGACTCTCGCACAAACAGCAATCTGGTTCCCATGCCAGGTTACCCGGGTGCCAGCTCCCCAGCTCCTCATTCAAATATTCAAACCCACTACCAAACAATAGGTTTGGAAAATCAGGCCAGCATCTTGTCCATAGCCAAGGAAGCTCAGCAGCCTATCCACCTCAGCTCTCCCTGTAAAGAACAGACAGTGACAGAGAAGACAGGGTGCGGTCAGTGCAAGCCTGGCATCCCCATTTCCTAACAGAGGAGAGCATGCCTCACCTATAACCCCACAGAGGTACCAGGCTGAAGTGACACCCATGGTTCATGTCTACCCAGAACCTTTACCAGAAACAGGGTCTTGACACCTAGCTCTGTTGAGGTTATTCTACGACAGGGTGGCTTCCAAACCCAAAAGACTGGTGCCTCCATAAGAAGAGGAAGGCAATGGCCCAACCAAACAAATCTGACCATGAATAGGTGGAAGAGCAACAGGCTGAGGCCGCAGCTCCATCCATATGTACTAGCTTGCCTGCCATGCACAAATCCCTGGATCACTCAATCCCCAACACAGAGTTTGAGGCCAGCCTGGGCTACATGAGACCCTGTCTCAAAAACAAAAACACAAACCAAAAGGAGAGAAATGACAGAGACCACCAAAGAGGGAACACAGCCTATGAAGATGCAGACAGAGCCTAGAGCAAAGCGTCCACAAGACAGCATATACCAGGAACCAAAGTTGGGACAGGTGGAAGGATCCTTCCCTGGGGCCTTTGAGAAAACTTGGTTCTGTAGGTTATTTCAGACTTCTGGTGTCCAGAGCCATTAGCTAGCTCACTGTTGCTTTAAGTCCCCGAACTGTACTGACACCATGGTCCCAGGACACACACAGCCGAGGGACAGTTGCAGCTCAGAAGACAGTAACTGGATGAGGTCTCTGAGATCTGGACAACCGTAGTCTGGCACCCTAACTAGCCCTTCTTCCTATCCTGGAGACCTCTCTACAGGCTCCATCTATCAGGAACCTCTCTGCCATGACTCCCCACTTGCAGGCAGCTGCAGTGGCTAAATCAGAAGTTGCACACATCTCCACTTCCACGGCCATCTCCAAGTGAGTGTGATCGTAAGAACGAAGAGCAGATAAAAATACTCCAGCCCAGGCAGGGATCGCTCAGTGAGCATCAGAAAGTCTACAAGGTAGTGCATGTCACTCGCGGGACCCCATCTGGGCATTGGCCACACACCTTGTAGGCACAGGCCGCCACCCCTCTGTGTGGCAACCCCCAGGCTAGAGTCTGGACCTCCAGTAGCAAGTTTATCTTCATTCCAGAGTAAACAAATTCTAAAAGAGGCAAACATAGCCTTAGGAAAGCACGGGAGGGGCACACACACATTCTTCTCTTGAGTCACCAGGGCTGGGGCATGAGGGGGGGAATAAATTACTACACAAGTCCAGCCGCACTAGGATGTAATAAAATGTGTTGCTAAGATACAAGTACCAAGGAAGTTCATTAAAGGCCGCTTTACCCCTGGCTGCCAGCCTCTTCCTCCTTCCAAGGCGGCTTATTTGGTGCCGTCCCTTGTGTTTATAATTAGATCCACAGTACGAGAGGCCAAGCTGCCCATTCACGTCCACTCAGCAGAATGCATTAATAAAATAACTTAGGTATGCTGGCCTGGGCCTCAGTGTTTGGGTAGAGCTGGAAGTCTATTTCACTTAAAGAGCCCCACTCACCCAGCTAAACGGCAAACACCCCTGAGGAACCTCAATGGCCCTCTGGTTATGTAACCTCTCTGGTTACGCTGCATTCAGCCATGTTTGCTAATACCAGGACAGCAGAAAAGGTACTCCTGAGAAGCCCAGACACATCACAGCCTCCAAGCACGTCAGAGTCTGGCAGAGCCTCAGCGGGTCAGCCCTCATGTTCTCTCAGTAGCCACCATGAGATGCTGGCAGAGGACAAGAGGTGAGGAAGGGAAGCCACTTCTAGGCTGTGGCTCAACCTACTGGAGTTATCAAAGGGTTGACCAAGAGGAAGAAGCTAGACTTTGTCTGAGAGAATAAGTGGCTGCCTCCCCTACAGAGGCTCTGGATGAGCAGGGAGTATGAGAATTGGTACTCAGGTGCGTCCCTTCTGGCCAGGAGTGTTTGGAAGCCTGCTTCCTCTCATGCTGAGGTCTATCCTCCCCATCTGAAGAACTCGGGTTACCACCAGGCCATCAGAGAACCCTGAAGGCCTTAGCAAGTCTGAACCCGGAATCTCCACATGAGAGAAGCAGCTGGCCTTAGCCTGTGTCATGGCCTTTTCTCCTTTAGGATGGAGGGGTGACTGGCATCACAAGTACCCCCACAAGCTCGTCCAGCCTTTGTGTGAGTCTCAGATGCTATTAACCCTGACCCCCATAAAGCTGAGCCCAGCATGTAGGGCCAGGAGCTGATTTAAAGGGNAGTACAGCAGAGGGACACCCAGTCCTTCCCAGCTCTCTTGTCTTCTGGCCACACTGGCCATCTTCATGCAAGAAAGTGAGTCCTCAGCCCAGAGAGTGTGGAGAGTCGCCTACCCACCCTACTGCAGCAGGCCCTGGCTCCAACGTCACCTTCTTCGTGAGAACCTCTGGTCACCCTACTTGAAGGGCCCACCCACATCATGTACCCCATATTCCTGACTTGGCTATAGTACCTGCCACCCCCTAATTGCCATATTTCACTTACTGTGTTTGACTGTCACCTGCTTGAGGCTGGCAGTACCACCTGTCCGTGTCCTGTCACCATACTGACTCAGCACTGTCCTACACAAGCTAAATGTAACAGTGTGTTCACGAGCCACAACTACTGCAGCCTTCCCCCATGAGTGTGTGCCCCTGGATAGCACCCACACTCACAAAGGTTAGGGGCACCCCAGAGAATACACAAAAAGGGCTTAAGAGCTGTGTCACCCCAGTGTCCTTTCAGTTCCCCGTGCTCAACACTCTGGGTCACATGAGTCCCAGTCTCACCTTTAAGAAACCAGATATGGGTGACCCTTGGCGCACCTTTGAAAGTTCCCACACCCACCATTATACCTGCAGCGACAACAGCCTCGCGCCACGACCACACCAGTGGCTAGCATGTTCCTTTTCTTTCTTAGCCAGTGCAGACTTCTTGTGGGGGGGGAGAGGGATCTGCAGTATAAGCAGAACCCTCACCTACAAGCCTGCCTGGATGCGCATGTCACCCTCAAACGGCATCATTAAATCCAGGTGTGCAATACTGCACTGATTGCAGGGATGCTGCCTGTCACTTGGTGAGCTACATCTCCCAGTTCTAGCCCAGGGCCTCCAGTATGTATTTTAATGACATTCTGAAGTTTGTTTACATGTGCAGATTGTCTGTCTATCTGAATGACATGAGATTGCCCCTCCCTTCCTTCCTTCCTACTCCCCTATTCCGTCCCTGCCCTAGACCTTTCCTGTGGGCAGAAGGCCTCCTGAAGCTTATCTCAGTGACAGTTTGCTGGGCCCTCTAGGCAAAGCCACCTCAGTCCCCCCAACCCCCACCCCACCATCTCTTAAGACTCTGCTACACCAGTTAAGGGATCAGAGAGAGCAGGCATTATGTCCCCTAATGGAAGAGTTCTCCCTTGTTATCTGCTTCTAGTACCTCCATTTAGGGGGCTTAGCCCTCACATGCCCACGTAGATCTCTATCTCCCAAGTGCAGACTCCAAATGCAGCAAGAAGGGTGTGGGGCTGGGCGACAAACAGGGACACTGGGGCTAAGGCACCAACCTTCATCTACAGTTCTGCAATCTATCTAAGCCGACAGACTTCACATATACAACTCTAGAACGGAACACAGGGGCCCTGCCCATGCTGCTTCCTTCTTACTTGTGTAGGTAGCATGGAAGGCCGCTGCAACCAGACAGCTAAGAATCACTTTAGAGCCAGGAAAGCATCACCTGGGGACCCTTTCTTAGTGATCTTGCTGTCAGCGCACAAGGACATCCCATGCAGGACCCAATATCTGGAAGCAGTAGACCCTGGGATACTCAGCTTCTAACAAAAATATAGAACTCTCTTTCCTTTTAGTCACAGCAGGGTGGGTGAAGACTGAACTTTCCAGCTAGTTCTGGTTCCTAGACGCTATCCCCAGGCTCATTCTTGCCCATGACCTCAGTTTCTCCTTTGCAAAAGGATGTGTCCTCCAACATCTCCCCTGGGTGTTCACATATGACAGGGCCAATCCTAGATGCTGGGAAACATCCTCATCTACCAAAGCTCAAGTCTAGCACCCAACTCAAGCTGCGAACACACAGAAGAATAGAGACTTAGAACATCTCTACGTTGCTAGCCAGCTAGTGTGTGCATGCCTTGAATCCTAACACACACGGGGGTGGGCAGAGAGGCAGAGGCACAAGAACTGGCTCAGCAGTTAAGAGCACTTGCTGCTCTTCCAAAGGACCTGGGCTCAGATTTCAGTGGCCTTGCTGGGCAGTTCACAACCACCTGCAACTCCCCTCCTCTCTGGGTTTAACTGCCAGGAAGTCTATTAGCATCCCTACCTCCTACTTGCAAGTTTTACTCAGGGCGCCAGCTCCACCTTGTCACAGCTGAGTTCAGAGGGCACAGGCACCCTTCTCCAGGTTGCCTGTCTTCAGACTCACGGCAGGACCTTACAGCACCTTCCAGAAGTTCCTCAAAACTCAGCCGTCCACACCCACTCTGTCAAGTCTCCAGGGAGTTCATCACACTCTTTTATAGGACCCTTCATTTCTGTGATGTACTCTTAAAATCTACTGTTTACTCCTGGAACCATCAGATCATCACCACTAATCCCCCTGAGAACAAATATAGCAGAGTGCTCCTTCCCCATGGAGTGCTCCTTCCCCATGGAACTTACAGCCTAACAAAGAAAAGCCACACCAGGCAAAGATAGTAGACACCCAGTCCTCCCCAAATGCGGGGATATGCTTGGGGTATAGGGAAGTTACTAAGGAGCAACCAAAATGCCCTGTGCCAAGTTCAGAGAGCTGGAGGAGGTGGACAACCCCTGGCAGAGAATAAACAGCAGGGGGCACCCTAGGGTTCCATTAAGAAGAGATAGCCTCCCAAAGAAAGGTGTGAGGCACAGCTCACAGCTCAAGTTATGTAAGTCACTATGATGAAGAGCACAGCAGGAGGGACTGGAGAGATGCCTGCTAAAAGGTAGGGCACATGCATATGCCCATCAACAGGTGAACGGTTCAGTAAGCATGCTGCATCCACTCACAGGTTATTCAAACATCAGGGGAATGAGGAAGCAATAGAGCTTCCAACACGAGAAGGAGCAGGGGAAAGGAGCCAAGCACAATAGCACACAAAGCAGGCACAGTTACAGATGCGTTCATACGAAGATCCAAAACAGGCAACTCTCAGGCGGAAAGCAGGTGAGAAGTGAGTGGCACTGGGCCAGGGAGAAGGTGGTGCCTAGCATCCGGGTGATGAAAATGCTCTCAATCAAATGCTAGCAACGGCATGGGGCCTGCAATGTAGGAAAAACATCCAACTCCCTGTGGGTGACTAGGAGATGGAATTGTGTCTCCACAACACAGAGTGGAAAGGGCTTCTGAAATTTTCCAGAGGACAGCACTGAGCAGGTCCAGGGTAGTGGAGAGTGGAAGAAAGCCATACAATGGAGGGCTCCGGTGGAAGTATGGGTCCAGGCATACACGGGGCCTGCTGCCCAGTCCCAAGCACTTGTCTGCAGTATGAAACATGAGGCCTTTCTCACTGGTGCCTTCCCTTTAACATATAACCATCCTGTTTTAAAACAGATCGGCATTCTTGCTTGGGAAGAAGACCGATGATGACCTTTCTAGAGTGAAAAGCTCAGAAAACAAAACAGCCTTTCAGTCCACGGACTAGGGGTAGGTGCTCTCAGAACAAACCAGCACACATACTCAGGTGTCAGGCTCTCTGGTGTCTGCCCTAGAGAGTGAATTATGCTGAAGACATGATTCTGGACCTGTGAGCGCTTGATACATAATCCCTTTCAAGAAGGCAGATTTTTATTGCCACACTTGAGGACAGCCCCTTGGAATCCGAGACCATAAAACTGATAGATCAAGCGGTGCCCCAGACTCCAAATTCACCTCCAGGATCTCTCTGGCCAGGCCACAGAAGCTCCACGGGCAGTTCAGACAGAGCCCCTCCTAACTCTGCTCATGGCTGGAGTACAGGACGATAGATCAGGTGAAGCCCCTATGAGCCTCAAAAGGCTGTGCAAAGAACTCCAAAGGAGGGGAAGAGATCCCATATTTATGACATGCCTGATATTTAGACAAAGTGTTTCTTGTGCTTGACAATGAAGATTAAGTGTTACCGCATCTCAGCACGTGCTTCAAATCCTCAGAGTGGAACCACTGGGAAAGTTAATAGAGGCTTCACATAGCAGAACTTGAGTCTGTCCTCCCCCAGGCCCAAGACCCACATGGCAGGTTGTTCTTTGGGGTCACCCCCTCCCTTCTTCTGGAGGGGGGTATGTATTCCCCTTGCAAAAACATAAAGAACATAGTAGGTACTTGTACTTAACCCAAGACCCCCAGTGATGGGAAGAAAACTGTACACAAAATTTCTCTCCCTTCCTTTGACCAAGACACTTCAAGAAGTCCTTTTAAGATGCCTCTATTTCTCAAAGTAAATGAAAGGCAGAAACAAAACATCCCAATGCCAAGGGCACTCTTGGGGAACTGCAGGTGGGGCACTGTCAGACATTACCCTACTGCTACTGGGTGTATAAGGGAAGAAGATAACCGACCAATCCCTTCCTCTTACTATATAGTTCATCACCTGACTGAGAACTTTTCATTGAAACGTAACCTTTTTATTTCATATTCCAACATAGTCCACAGAAAAAATATCTCTGGAGGTGGAAAAGCTAACACTTTCCCCCCAACTAACTCTACAAAGAGATTGTACTTTGAATTCTCATTGAATTAAAATATGCATTATACTACACCTGACTTACAAAATAATTTCACCCTCACTCCTGTACTGCAGCTTCTACTGGGCAAGTTTTGTGGTGTCCAAGCCAAGCGGGTTCACTACTCTGAATGGATTTTGGAGTCCCCTCTGACCTTGTAAATCCGCCTGCCCCCAGCCAAACTGTCAATCACCACCAAAGTCCCCGAGGAGACAGCAGAGAATGTTAAAACCACCAGCTCATCGCAGAGGTGAACTCAGAGCCGGCTGCAGCCAGCATGGGAGAGACAGGCAACTCTATTAGCATGCTGCACCCGGCCTCGGGCCCCCTCCTCTCCCTCTTTTATGAGCCCTTGTTATATAAAGGCCACAAAGAGAAACAGAAAAGCAGACTTGCGGTCACAAACACAAGTTCCGATGGTCGGGCCAAACCCTGGCTGCCTACCAGATGTTATTTTTAGGCATCTAAACGAGAAACATTTTTAAAAGGCCAGCGAACAAAAGTTTTCTGGCTTCCTTTCTTTCTTTTAAAGCACTCACACAAAAAAGATGGAGGCACTGTTCGTTTGCAGGCAATATTCCCGAATTCAAATTTAAAGGCAAAGACGTCCTGGGGGTAGAAGGATTGGTTCCCTCTCCCAGCGGCAACCTCTATCTTCAAACAGGATTTTCAAAGATTTCCTTTGTAGCCTTATCTAAATTCCAGCATGCAGGATAATAAATAGCTACTCATTTACTATCATAAAAATTTAAACAGCCCCTGAAATAGTTGCCACAATACAGAGGAAACGATCGTGGGGAATGTGGAAAAGACCGACTTCAGATAGTGAAACTACTGCCTCGAAGCGCCCACATAAAGAGACATTGTTGCGAAGAGAGGCGCCTAGCACTGGCTTTCCCTTTTAAATCTTCTACTCCGAGCCCAAGACTCCACAACTTCATGTTTTACCAAGGCTATCACACTGTTCCGGGTTTGTTAAGATTTTTTTCAAGTATGTGGTTTGATTCTACACAGTGATTAAACATCTTTGTGCTCTGCAAGGAAGGGTCTTCTAACCCCTCCCCCTCCAAAAATGGCATCGAAGCAATCAAAATGGTAATGCCGGGCCTGGGTCCCCTCCCCCCGCGAACTCCCCGACTTCGCCGGGGCCGCGCACAGGCCCCCC
>LOEQ01001704.1:172790-191034 GCA_001685075.1 Bramus lutescens | reverse complement strand
CCTCCACCCTCTGCCCTGTGGGAGGAGCAGCTCCCTTTCTTGCTTCAGCAGCAGCAGGCGTCTGAACTCCACCAGGGCTTTTTCCTCTGTGAGAACAACCCAGGATCATGGGCAGAGGAGGTGGGACAGAAGAACAGGGGTCTGAGCCCGGGACCCAGATCTGAGCTCTAAGGTGTCCTGTCCTTGTGACGCTCATGACAGAGATGGG
The DNA here is from genome assembly GCA_001685075.1 of Bramus lutescens. NCBI lineage: Eukaryota > Metazoa > Chordata > Mammalia > Rodentia > Cricetidae > Bramus > Bramus lutescens. Next base: position 190,826 of record LOEQ01001704.1, on the reverse strand, counting down.
TGACGACAGCCACTGGGTGGCAGAGCTGCAGGAAGGGATTGGTGAATTGTTTGCTTCTTCTCTGCCTGAAGTGGTGTCCATTCCCGAGGAAGAACCAGGACTCCTCTGCTACCACCATCACCTTAAGGGTGGATTTCAACACTTACAAGGGGAAAAAGGACAACAGAGCCAAGTGGTCCTTCCTCCCCACCCCAGTTCCTGCACACACGATCGTGGTCCCCTTAAACTTTTACTGTATCACAGAAAAATCTGAGTATTAGGGTTCCCTATTGATGGAGGCTACTCATTCATTTCCCAGTGCTCAGACTCAAATAACCACTCAGAAACTAATTTAATTACAACCCTGCTTGGCCTATTAGCTTATGCATATATCTAGATAACTCTTACATCTTAAATTAACCCATTTCTATTATTTTATATTTTACCACAAGGCTCATGGTTTACTGGCAACGTTCCAGGGCATCTGTCTCCTGTGGTGGCTACATGGCGTCTCACTGACTCTGTCTTCTTTCTCCCAGCATTCAGTTTAGTTTTCCCACCTAGCTCTATTCTGCCCTGTCATAGGCCCAAGCAGTTCTTTATTCACAGCATGCAGAGGGGAATCCAACATCAGTTCCCCTTGCATTTTTTGTTATTGTTATTTTTTTTTGTTTGGGGTTTGAGGTTTTAAAATAAAGCCCTACTCTATAGCCCAGGCTGAGTTTGAAATTGTGATCCTTGTGTGAGTCTTCTGAGCACCATTTACGGGTGTGTACCAACATTCCCAGCTGTTGGATCTGCCTTGTGTGACTGTGTACACATGTGAGTACAGGTACATGCCCAGGCTCATTCAATGAGCTATCAAAGTCCAGCTCTTTGCCATCCTGGGTCCAGAGTCTGGGTTCCTTGCTGGATGTCTGCCCCAAGAAGCTCTCAGCCCCTGGGGCTCTCACCACCAAGGGGCACCTGTGATCCTCAATGTTGGTTTAGAGGACATCCTGTATAACAGGGTCAAACCAACCATGAGATGCACATCTACCACCTTTACCCAATGACATAGCCCAGGAGTTCCAGCCTGTTCCTGCAATGGGAAGCATACCATCAAGGGGCAGCACATACCCAGGGTATCTATTGCCCAGGACTGTCTACTATCATCTTGTGTGTCCTTCTACCTTACAGATTCTCAAGTGCCCTCTCCTGAGCTTCTGTCCCAAGTCCAGTGTGATAGGGAAAAACACTGTGACTACTGCAGAGACAGCTCCATGTGTCCTTTCAGTGAGGACGGTTCCCAGGGAGACAGCAGGTTTCTGCTGGGTCAGGCAACTACATGAGAGGGGCAGTGTGGGGGTCTCACAGCAGCTCACTGGATGTGATGTTCCTGCCACAGTAGGAGCTATGTGGCTTCATTTCTGTCTACTGTACACAAGTTACAGTCACCAGGGAAGGAGTGTGTGTTGTGTTGTGAGTGTGGTGTGTGTGTGTCTGTGTGTGGTGTGGTGTGATGTGTGTGGTATGGGGTGTGTGTGTGTGTGTGGCATGTGTGTGAGCAGTGTGCATGTGTGTGGTATGAGGTATGTATGTGGTGTGTGCATGCTGTATGTGTATTGTGATGGGGGCTCTGTAACACAATCCTCCAATTCAGGAATTCCAGGACTCTGCTTCTGGCCTGTGGCCCAGGTAGAACAGCAGGTTCCTCGGCCCACCTTCCCACCCCACTCGTGAAAGCATTTTTAAATACCATGCATGCTCTGCGCTCTAAAGACACTGACGTATTTAGGCAGAAGCCATGAATCATGGTAGAGTTCTATAAATAGCACCCTACTGTTGACAGACCAGTCCTACACCCCAGTCTCACTGCCAGATCCTGGCTCTGGCTCCTGTTGCCTTCTGCACTGGCCCCTCACCTACTTGACATACCTGTAGTCCTGTCCCCAAGGGCTTGGATGGGCAGTGTCCACAAAGGAGCCACAAGCATCATAGCTGACACCAGGATGAACATTGTGATGTTCAATGAGAGACCCTGCCTAACAAACAAACAAACAAATAAATAAAATAAGATGAAGAACACTAGAAGACGGTGCCTGAAGATGACCTCTGGTCTGCATACGCACACACAAACCTCCAGGTGTGTCTGCTCTAATTCTGGATAGTTGTTCTGCCTATGTTCCTGCTTTGGCTTATGCCATAGACTGGATTTGTCCATCCCAGAAGTTCCATGTCAACAGATCATGGAACCATCTGGCTTCCAGGCAATGTGATTCCTGGGACATCCATCTATATCCTGAGTATATTTAAGCCTTTTCCTAGTTGCTTCAAGACATGGCTGTTTAGGCCTAAGGTTCTAGAAGCCTGTGGCTCTATGACTTACGGATATCAGTGTCTAAGCACCTACACACTGTTCTCTTTGCTAACAGGAGCCATCTGTCTGGAGACATCCCAGACTTTCAGAACCCAAGTCTACCCACTGAACTCAACCCTCCAGAGGACCCTGTGTACAATAGTATAGTCACTTCTGTAGGGATACTTGCCCTTGAGAGTCATTTCTATTCACCCCTGGAGAGGAGGCAACAACACAGAAAAGAATTCTATCCAAGTTCAGCATGGCGATGAAAGGACTTCACAGACACAAGCATGAGTGAAGGGTGTTTACAGGAGCCTGGTTGACGTGTGCAGCTGTGGTCCTCCAAGACTCCTCTCGGTGTGGGACTCCCAAAGCTACTCCCTGGAGCTCCCTGCCTAGCGTGCAGGCAGCTAGACCACTAGAGACAGTCCTTGCCAGTTCTTTACTGTCAGGGAGGGATCTGGTGAGCTTAGTGAGCTTCCTTGGTCATGCACATTTCCTGTGAGTTTCCAGAGCCTTCCTCTCCCCTCAGGAGGAACTGTTTCAGCCAAGAGGGACAGCTGAGGGATAATCTTCTATCAGCAGATGGATGCCAAAGCCAGAGGAGTTTCTGCAGATTATGAGGAAGTGGAAATTTCTTGCTTCCCATTCATTGGACAAGACCCAGACAAGGATAGGTCAGGAAAGTGTCATGGCTAGTTTAATGTCAGCTTGACGTAAGTTAACATCACTGAAGGAGAGCAAGCCTCAGTTGAGAAAGTTCTCCATAAGTTAAGGCTGTAGACAAGTGTGTAGGGTATTTTCTTAAGTAATGATTGATGGGGGAGGGCCCAGTCCATGGTAGGTGGTGCCATCCCTGGCCTGGTGGTCCTGGGTTCTATAAGAAAGCAGGTTGAGCAAGCCATGTGGAGCAAGCCAGTTAGCAACACCCTCCACAGCCTCTGCATCAGCTTCTGCCACCAGGTTTCTGTCCTGTTTGAGTTCCTGTTTTGATTTTCTCCAATGAAGAACAGTGACATGCCAAAGAGTAAGCAAAAATAAACCCTTTCCTCCCCAGTTTGTTTTGGTCATGGTGTTTCATCACAATGATAGTAACCCTAACTATGACAGAAAGTCAGCAGATGTTATACAGTTAGTTGGCAAACAAAATTTCTCATTCACCCTGAAATGCAGCAGCCTGGGCTGCCATGGTCTCCCCTTCATCAACAAGGAATGGAAGTGCAATGGATTTCAATGTAGCATACCTACTAACTGAAGTGTCACTGGGATGACAGTAAGGTTTGACATCCTAGCCTAGGGGAACTGGTTAGGCTTCTGACATGGAAACCCATACTGGCACCCACTTGTTGGTAGGTGTTATATAGCAATTTCCTCTTAGATAACACTGTCCATCTTGAAGGGAAGCTCCTTAAGACACAGAATATTCTAAATGGAAATGAAACACTCCATCCTGCAAGGAAGCTCCTAAAGTTCAGGGAACAACTCAGAAGCTTTAGGAAGTCCATGAAACTAATCGGATTCACTAGGCCCCTCCCTCCCCAAGTCTATATAGCAGTAAAGACTACTGAGAGGGCTCAGCCAATTCCAGACATTCCCCAACCTGTTGAGCCTCCTGGTGGTTGTGCAATGTGTTCTAGGTTTCCATCTTTAGTGAGCTGTCACCATGTTGAGGTGGCCTTTGGCACAGTTAAATGCCTTTGAGTCATTTCTGTTCCTGTAAGTAAGCCCTAAAAAACTCATTGATTCACCAGGCTGGACTCTGGTGAGTAAAGTCTCAGGATGAGTGTCACACAACAGTGGGCAAGCGGTCCCAAGCTACACCACTTTCAGGGGAAGCCTTGTCTCCCACCACAGGCAGACAGCTGCGGCTTCATGTCACTCACAGGCTGCATCGCCTGGGCCAATGTTTCTCTTTCTTGGAAAGTTTGGTAGGTGGGTGGTGACATTTTCGGCTGCTATTTTCATGCATCATTCTTAGTCACTGTGGGCAGCTGAAAGCCAGTAGAAAGCCCTCCCATCATCCAGGGCTGGCTCCTCCCCACTCTCCCACCTTCAGGAGAAAGTGACAGGACTCAGTAAGGAGCCCCACAAAGACAGAACCGTGACATCTTCCAAATGAAAGAAAGATAAACATAGTCTTCATGATGGAGCTGAATCCAGGGTGACACCTGGCCTTTTAGAAGATCTGATATAGAATCTATCTCTCTGAATCATCTAGAACATTCTTAAGACTCTCAAGGGTGGGGTCATATTCAAAACAGATGCTCAGAGACTATGTCCTAAGGTCTGTGTCCATAACTAATAAGGGTCCCTCAGGCCCTAATCCACTCATTTGGACCTGATTTCATAACCCTGAACTTCTCACATGTGGTAGATTAAAAGCAAACAAATCCTAGGACTGGAGAGATGGCTCAGTGGTTAAGAGTGTTTCCTGTTCTTCCAGGGGAGTTCAGTTCAGTTCCCAGCACTCAGATTAGGCAATTCATAACCACCTGTAACTCTAACTCTGAGGGATATGATGGCCATTTGTGGACTCTGAGGGCAACTGCACTGATATGTGCATGCCCACACATAGACCTAAATATATATCGATGTAGAAATATAAGTCATAAAAATAAATATTTAAAAGCAACATTTCCCTAACATTTCCATTAGCACGCTTGTTGTAGAAGTTATTAAAGAATTTCATGGCAGGGTCTTGATGAACTCAGAGGTTCCAGGCCTTCAGAATCTTCTGCCTGACTAGCTGTCCATCAAATCAGAATTTACATGGTGGTGTCCTGCTTCACTTGGCACTGAGCAAACCAAACATTTCCACAAACACGATTTTCATTTTAGGAGCCATCTTAGTTGCTTTCCTATTGCTGTGATAAAAAAAAATACTACCATCAAGATAACTTACAAAGAAAAGCATTTATTTAGACTTATGATTTCAGAGGGTTGGAGTCCTTGATGGTGGAACAATTGCAAGGCAGATGGTAGGAACAAATGAGAGTCCACATCTCAGTTCATAAGCACAAAGTGGAGAGAGCATACTGGGAATGGCATTGGCTTTGGATACCTCAAAGCCCACCCCCAGTGACTCACTTCCTCCACAAGGTCACACCTCCTCCTAGTTCTTCCCAAACAGTTCCATCAACTGTGAACCAAGCATTCAAATATATGAGTATATGGGGGAGAGGGGGGACACTGGATATGTCAGTGGTTCTCAACCTGTGGGTCGTGACCTCTTTGTGGGTCATGTATCAGATGTCCTGCATATAAGATATTTACATTATGATTCATAACAATAGCAAAATTAGTTATGAAGTAGCAATGAAATAATTTTATAGTTGGGGGCACCACAATGTGAGGAACTGTATTAAAAGGTTGTGGCATTAGGAAGGTTGAGAGTCACTGAGATAGACTGTGAAGACACTGTGAGAACAGAAGGATGGACCAAAGGGACACTGGCGAGGAGGATGGGCTAGGACACCATGGGGACAGGAAGATGGGCCACAGAGACACTGTAGAAGGAAGGAGCTTTCATGAGAAACAAGGCCTAACCAACCTGCAGGTAGAAATAGGTTTTGGGCAGTTGACTAAGTGTGGTGTCCCCACTCTTCTGAGAGGCAACAGGAAGCAACCTGGAGTTCGTCCACCAGGCATACAGTAGGAAAGACGTCTGTGAAGGGGATGGCAGAGCACTGGGTCCCTGAGGATTTTCTTACTTTGGTTAGAAGTCCAGCCATATGTCCCCGGGATGACCTTTCATTGTTCTCAATCCCTCCTCTGTGTGGAGTCCTCTCCTTCCCATATATCTTAAACTTATGCCAGTGTTAAATCTAGTTCTAGCTGGCTGGATGTGATTGGTGCACCTTTAATCCCAGCCCTTGGGTGACAAAGGCAGTCAGATCCCTGGAGTTCCAGGCAAGCTGGTCTAAATAGGGAATTCCAGGTCAGCCAGGACTCCATTCTGAAACCCTGTGTAAAAATAAGAAAATAAAATGAAAAACAAACTGAAACTAAGCACTTGATCCCAGTTGGCCACAGCACCCAATAGCAGCTTAATTTGTTCCAACTCAAATGAGCAAGTCTTGGCCATCTTCACACACCTTTCCACTGAGGACAGAGCCAGTGAAGCTGTCCAAGGCACCTCTGGACTGTCTGAATGCAGCCAGAGGTGAGAGAAGCCTAGCCCCAGGATCCCCTCTTTCCACATTCTCCATCCCTTGTCTGACTTGGTCATTCCCAGAGCTCTTCTCTGGTTCCCCAGAATCTGACTCAAGTCAACTCAAATCAAAAACAGGGAATGAAGTCTGTCTGAGGCAGAATTCCAACCCTTGACCTCAAGGATCTCACTTCTCCAGGACACAGATGGGAGAGTCTAAGGGAGAGCTCAGCAGGAGGCACCTAGAACTCAAGAGCTGGCATTTCTGTGGAACCTACAGGGTTCCCATCCACTGAGGGTACAGAGTGATGCTGATTTGGTAACACATCCTTCGATGTTCCACAGCAGTGCCAGCTCTGTCCTAAGCTCTGCCAGGCTCCAGCACTGCTGCTTGCTCAGCTGTGCAGCATTTGCCAAGCCCAGCAGAGTCCCCAGTAAGAACAAGGATGAGGTGCATACAAACAGAACTTGTCCAGAGTTGGCTTTTGTCTGTGTCTCGTGTTGCCTGAATCTGTGTCACCTCTGCTGCTTTTAGGGTGGGTCTCACTCTGAATCTAGGTTATGTCAATCCTGCTTTAGCTTTAGAACCATAGAAAATGAGGATTTGGAGGCCAGAAGCATGGCTTGGTAAATAAGCCACTCGTTTACAAGTCTGAGGACCCAAGTTTGATTAATGGTAATATGAGAGAAACAGCTCTTACAGGTTGTCCTATAACCTCAAGTGCCCCCCACAACTAAATAACGCAATTATGTTTTTAGATTGATTTATTTTATGTGTTTCACCTGCATTTATGTCTGCATACAATGTGTGTGCCTGTTACCTGCAGAGGTCAAAAGAGGGCATTGAATCCCCTGGATCTGTAATTACATCCAACTGTGACCCACCATGCCTCTGTAATTCTTTTGAGTTGTGTGTGTGTATGTGTATACAGATGCACATGTGTGTGTGCACATGTGCACACATCTGTATGGAGGCTAGAGGATATCTGCAGGCATTGTTTCTCAAGAGAGCACCCCCACCTTTTGCTGCTGTTTTTCTTCTCTGTCTGTTTTTGAGACAGGGTCTCTCATTGGCCTGGAAGTCACCATATAGGCCAGGCTGGCTGTGCACTGAACCCCAGGGATCTGTCTGTCTCTACCTCCTCAGTGCTGGGATCACAAGTGAGACTACAACACTTGGGTCTTGTTAATGCAGGTTCTAGGGATCGAACTTGGATGCCAGTGCTTACCAAGCACAGTACTTTACCAGCTGAGCCTCCTCCCCTACACTGCCTCTATCATCCTTAGCTGTAGGACAAGAAGTTCGGGTCATCCTGCTCACACCCATCTGGGTTGCCATAAGCACCCCCTTTTCTCCACCTTTCTCCTTGCACAGGGATACTGCTGCCCCTCCCATTGAGGACAATCTGTTTGCCACCCCTCCCTCGGATGTAGGCAAGGCCCCCTGACTGCAGAAGCGACTGTGTTAGTTCCAAACCTGTGGATGCTCTGCCACTCCCATGGGAATCATCTGTGATGGATGTCATATTCAGTCTAAGACTCGGAGAAGTTAGGGGCCTGCTTAAAGTTACACAGAAGGAGAACCGTTATGAGATGGCCTAGTTCTCCCAAGCCCAAAGTAGAAGTATGAAGAACATGAAAAGATGCTCACAGCTATGGGTGCACAGCAGCTGCTCAGAAACATTCAAGGAACCCAGCCAAGATGGAAAAAAAATACCCAGCAGAGCCTCTGAGTCCCAAGGAATTGGGATGCTTCTGTGAGCCGTTGAGGTTTGGGGATGCTTTTGGCGACAGCTGATGGAGCATGAATTTAACTAGCCAGAGCCTCAATGTGGTACTTTTCCAAAAGGCATCCAGTGTCAGCCTGGACTAGGGCACAACAGGCAGAGGGTCTGCTGTTGGGGTCATACCTGGGTCCTCTTGGTGAACATGAAATGTGCTTTATTCTAGGGATCATGAATATTTCAGCAAAGGAAGATTCTTTCAGATCAAAGATGCAGGGAAGAGGGCTGTGATTAGGAGACCATCCTCGAGGCTGCTGATCCAGTCCCAACAAGGGATGATATCCTTATGTGGAGGCAAGCCCCATAAGAGAGGAGAATGGGAAGAGGGAAGGAGATGAGGTTGTCACCAGGCTGAGAATAAGGCTGGCCAGACTGCAGGTGAGGGAACCGGAAGGTCAGGACTCAGCACTGGAACACTCAAGGCTGGAACCTTCATCCTCTGTGGCAGGAGCATCCTGGACACCAAAGGTGGGGACAGCCTCTCCAGGTTCTGCCTGTAGCTCCCCTGCCCAACTGTGATGAGCAAAAATGTCTCCTGATGTTCCTGGGGACAGAACAATTGTCCTTTCCAACTCTGCAGTCCCTGGGGAGAAGGCAGACATGCTGATGGGGTTTGTCTTGGTTACCTGTCTCATTGCTGTGACAAAAATCAACAAGAGCAACATAAAAAGAAAGAAAAAGTTTCTTGTGGCTCAAGCAGTCAACTTCAAAGTACTCAGATTCTCTTAGTGCCAAGAGAGGATGAGATGCAGCTGAGAGGTTTCAGATTCACAACAAAGTCAGCTGAGCAGCAGGATCAGTTCTTGGTAAATATCCCTTAACAAAGGGGCCCCGTTCTGAGAAACTGAGTCAGGCAATTGGTATCACAGACGGTACTTACATAAACCAAGATGGCTCATGTGTGACGTAGCCTGTGAGCCCTCCATCACACGTGATCAAATGTTACACTGGTCATGACCATGAACAAGTGAACAGGACAAGAGGACAAGAACTCTAGGACGTTCTCCCACCTGGGTGACTCCAGTCCTCGCGGGACTCTTTACACTCAGGGACAGATAAGCCACAGTCTTAGCTGTGGACCGTGAATGGCTCAGCCACGAGGGTACCAGGTTAATGTTGCAAAAGACCTTTTCTCTTGCACTATTTTTTTCTACCTACCAACAACTGTATAGACAACTTTGTTATCGGCGACTGCAGTATTGTCTATTGACATGTATAAATGCATTTAAGACCTCCCTGGCCTGGAATGTGGTTCAGCAGCAGGGCCCTGGCCTAGTGTGCAACTTTATGAAGCTCTGGGTTCAATCCCACCCCCCACTCCACCTATGTAGCAAGCACAACCTATGAGCTATCTCTACAGAGCTCATTGATTCCTGTCTGGGCTGCATGTTGAATAGATAATATTTTGTACATAAAGAATTAAATAAGCCTAATCTTAAAATTATTTTCCTTTGCTAATGCTGCTACCACACAATTTAAAGTTACCCGCATGACCCTTCACCAATTTCTTCTTTGACATTTACACATGGAGTCTGAGTGGGATACCCTCACTCTCTTTGTACTATAGATTCTGTTTTAATTGCACCAGAGTCAAAGAATATATTCAATATGATATCAGATGTTATAAAGCTTCATTTTAGAAATAAATGAGAAACTCATTGAGACTCATTTTGTGGACCAGTATATTTTCTCCTTAAAAAAATACTCCTATACTTTCTTTTTTGAAAGAATTGCTTTATTTTATGTGTAAGAGTGCCCGTATGTATGTGTACCCTGTGCATGCAGTACCTGTGGAGGCCACATGTGGGCGTCAGTCCCTCTGGAACTGGAGTTGCAGATGGTTGTGAGCTGCTGTGTGAGTGCTGGGAATTGAACCTGGGCTTTCTAGAATAGTTTGCACCCTTAATCACTGGGGCATCATCTCTCCAGTCCCCCATATTTTTGTTCTTTCTTTTGTTGTTGCTTTTTTTTTGCCACAGAGTCAGATGGTCCCTCTCACAGATGTGTGTTGTCCTTTGTGCTCCATGAGAAAGCCGGCCACAGTGTCCTTCCACAGAAGCAAAGCCGTTTTCCAGAGAGGGGCGGCAGTGAAAGATGGAGGGGACGGCCTGATGATCCTCAGCCTGATGCTCATGGCCTGACGTTCCAGGCCTGATGCTCCCAGCCTGATGCTCATGGCCTGACGCTCCCAGCCTGATGCTCATGGCCTGACGCTCCAGGCCTGATGCTCCCAGCCTGATGCTCATGGCCTGACGCTCCAGGCCTGACGGTCCTGGTCTGATGCTCCCGGCCTGACGCTCCCAGCCTGATGCTCCAGGCCTGATGCTCCCTGCCTGACGCTCCAGGCCTGATGGTCCTGGTCTGATGCTCATGGCCTGATGCTCCCGGCCTGATGCTCCCGACTTGATGCTCCCAACCTGATGCTCCCAGCCTGATGTTCCCTGCCTGACACTCCTGTCCTGCCTCTAGGGAGACAGCAGGAATGGTTGGACAGAAAGCAACGAGTAGAATAGCTACAGAGTTAGACAGAGCTGAGGCAAATGCTGGAGAGACCTCAGGACGGTGAGTTTCACTCCCTGGGCCCCAGTGTCCACATCTGGGAAACTGAAGCTAACTGCCTTGAGGGTATAAAGCCACAGTGCTCATGCGTGGGATCACAGGCAAAATACAGGCTATTCAGTAAAGTCTAATCACAGGGAAACAGCAAATAGGTTGGTCTGTGTACGTCTCAAATATCCCAGGGGATACACACATGCAAAAAAAAATTTACTGTGTGTAAGAAAATCAAATGTAAATAAACACCCTGTGTGTCTCTGTGTGTATTATAAGCAGGAGTGTGTGAGAGAGTGTGTGTGTGTGTGCGCGCGCGCGTGCACATGTGCACCTGTGTATGTGTGTTTAGATGCCAGAGGACAACCTCTGGTTTCCACTCCTCACACAGGCATTCATCTTGGCTTTTGAAACTGGGCTTCTCACTAGCCTGGAGCTCACTGCTGTAGCTAGGTGAGCTGGCCAGAGAGCCCCACCCAAGGCTCCTCCTGTCTCTGCCTCCCTGGTGCTGAGATTACAAGCATGAGCTGTCACGTCTGGCTTTTTCACATGAGTTGTGAAGAGTGAACTCGAACCTTCATGTTTGTAAGCCCTTGACCAGCCAGGCACTCTCCCCAGCCCTCCCTGGGTCTTTTCTAATGAGTACACCAGCTGTACTGAATAGGACCTGATGTGGCTTCTTGAAGGCTCCCATCTCTAGATACAGTCACACTGGAGGTCAGAGCTTCAAGGTGCACTTTAAACCTGGTTTATTTTTTATGTGTTTGTGAATACATCTTTGTGTATATGTGCATGTGTATGTAAGTACCCAAGAGGGTTGGAAGAGGGCATCAAATTCAGATCCCTGGAGAAGGACTTACAGGAGTTTGTGAGCTATCTGGTGTGGGTGCTGGGAACGGACCTTGGTTCCTTCATCTGCAAGAGTTGCCAGTGCTCTTAACTGCTGAGCCACCTTCTCCAGCCCCTTTAACATGGATTTTGGAGGGACACAGTTCCATCAAAAACACTTAAAAATAGTAATATTATCTGTAATATATATGTTGCTATATTTTTAAAAAATGAAAAAAAGTAGCTGGATGTGGTAGCCCATACCTATAATCTTTGCACTTGGGAGACGGAGGCAGGAACGCTGCCTTGAGTTCGAGGCTAGTTTGGGTTACACATTGAGTTCCAGCCCATCCAGAACTACAAAGCTAGATCCTATTTCAAAACAGACCGGGACTGGAGTGATGGCTTAGCGGTTAAGAGTGCTTGTTCCTCTTCCAAAGGACCAAGGTTTGATTCCTAGAACCTACACTGTGGCTCACAACCATCTCTAATTCCAGGGAATCAGACACCTGTGGCTCACAACCATCTCTAGTTCCAGGGGCTCAGACACCTTATTCTTGCTTCCACAGGCACCAGGCATGCATGTGGGGTATAGATATTATGCAGACAAAACACCCATAGGTATAAAATAAAAATAAACATAAACAAACCCCACAGAAAGCACTTTATCTGCTGTGTAAAGTCCCCATCTGAGAAGTTCCATTGAGAAACGGGCTTGCCTGGGAAGGCGCGATCAGCCCACTGCTGCGAACGCAGCNTGTTTGCCAGCTGCTGGATGACGGCCAACATTAGCTCCTCTTACTGTAACTGGATTAGCTCCATTAAAAGTGTTTTTAAAAATTAATCATAGAAATCTATTTGTACCCAGGGCACTGCAGTCTCATGGGCACAGAATTCTCGTATGTTAATATAATCAGCGTCTATTAGATTCTGTGACACTAAAGAGGAACAAATCCCTTTAGATCTTCACACACTTTCTTCCAGGTACTTGACCATCCTGCGAGGCCTTCCTACATGCTAACCTGCAGACCTCCGTGGAAAGATAGACTTCTGTTTTTCCTGTTTATCATGTACAGGGGTGGGCATGTTTCTTCCAGCCATGCTGCTAAGGCAGTCCCACTGTGGCAGGTAAAGACATAGCTTCCAGCTGAGGAAACTCCTACAGGGCTAAAGTGGCTCCACTGGGCTCCCACCAGGCCATGCTGAGCAGACATGGAGAGGAAAGGAATCTGTCCCCGCCTCTCATAAATCTCAAGTCTGCTGTTGGAGACAGCTAAGGGGTAAACGCTTCAACTTGGTAGGACACCTTGTTTGCCTGTCATGGAGATATAAAGAAGGGAGATGAACTGGGTGGTGGTGGTGGCGCACACCTTTAATCCCAGCACTCGGGAGGCAGGGGCAGGCTGATCCCTGTATGTTCAGGGCCAGCCTGGTCTACAAGAGCTAGTTCCAGGACAACCAGAACTGTAACACAGAGAAAGCCTGTCTTGAAAAAAAGGGGGGGGAGGGGAATGGCCCAGCTATGAAGAAGGCACATGTCCATAAGAGAACACACACACAAAATGTTGTTCTAAGACATTTAAATTACAAGGAAAATGTAAAAGTTAATTCCACAAATTATTATTATTGAAGGTGAGGCTGGACAAATGGCTAGCAGTCACGGGTAACAGGATTCTTTCCTTCAGATACTGTCTGTGTGATGGTTTATCTTGATTCTCAATTTGACTGGATCAAAAGACATCTAGATTAGTAAAGCCGAGTACTGGCTGTGTCTGGAAGGGCATTTCTGACCTAATCCCTGGATTAATCCATCAATGGGTTCAAAGACATGAGTGGACTGTGGGGAGGTGACAGAGCTGTGGAAGGTGGAGGAAGTAGGTCTCTGGATAGGGCGAGGGGTGCCCAGGAAGGGTATAACTCAACTCTTGCTTCTTCCTGCTGATCCTCTTTGCTTCCTGGCTGCCACAACATGAGTAGCCCTGCGTCTCCAAATATTCCCACCTCCACAGATTCTGCCTCACCTCACAGGGCCAAGGGGCCATTCCCTGAAAGCTTTGAAACAGGGAGCCACACTAAGCCCTCCCTCCTTTGAAACTGCTTTTCTCAGGCATTTGTGATGTACTGTTCTCCCTACCACAGGGGACTGGTTCACATCTAGACACCTGGGAGCAAGGAAAGGGCACCTCCTCAAATACAGGCACACACACACGTTACTTCAGCGTTATTTCTACCAGCCTCAGACCGGAAGCCACCCAAGAGTCCATCCACGGGCAAATGAGTTAGGAAAGGATGGTGTTGCAACACCAGAATGATGGATGAATTGAATGGAATGACGGATACACGCGGTCATGATGCTGAGAGCATATGGGGGCTGGCAGAAAGCGGCCTGGAGATGAGGGGCTGAAAGGGGTGGGAGGAGGGGGACCAAAAAGGGGTTTCAGAAACCAGGAAGTTGAGGTGTTCTGTTGCAGTAGGGAGTAGGCTCTCAAGCTGAAGCACTAGGTTGGACAATGTGATTGGGTGCCGTGTGCTACACATGCCACACCTCAGTAAAGTAATCCTCAGACCACAGGGGCCAGATGCAGCGTCACACCTCCAATTCCAGCGTGGAAGGAAGGCAGGGAGGTTGAGAGTTCGGGGACAGCCTCTGCCACACCACAAGGTGCTGTCTCAGGAAAACATAGACATTTAAAATGGAAGGGCAAAAGGAGGGAAAATAAAAACAGATTTTTTTTCAGGTGGTGTGGTGGGGGTACACACGCAAGTGCATGTGTACTCAAATGTGTACGTGTGCACATCTTCCTGTACATAGATGCCAGAGTTAATATGCTGGCTGTCTTGGCCAATTGCTCTCCATCCTGTGTGTTGAGTTAGGGCCTCTCTTGTCAAGCCAGAGCTTGCTGATTCTGCCGGTCTAGCAGGACATCCTGTCTCCACTTCCCAAGTGCTGGGATTCCAGGTGGCCCGCCACACCTGCCCAGCACTCGTGTGGGTTCTGGGGATCTGAACTCCCTCATTCTCTTGCTTGTTTGGCGAGTACTTTACGGGCTGAGCCATCTGCTCGGCCCAAAGCAATAGTTAAAAAAAAAAAAACTTAATTGAGGTACAATAATATATTTTAAAACTGCATATTTGCTATCTCTAATTGGATGTTTTTATGAAGAAAGAATTCCCTGGGGATGGGCCTGACAGATGGCCGGCGAGGGGGGCATTTTTTTCAGAAGTTGGGGGCAGTAAAGTCTGTGGGAGACTCAGTGTTCTGTATGAGGGGGGCTTGCTCTGTTAGAATGGGGTGGGGGATTGCCCCTGGGAAGACCAGCGAGATCAGGATAGATTATCTTGTTCTCCTGTACTGTGAGAAGTTAGGAAGTGAAAGCTTGTATCACCCCTAAAATCTTGTTGAGACTATAATCCCCAATGTAACCACACTTGGCGGTAGGGTCCTTTCAGGGATATTTGCACTTAAATGAGATCATGAGGGTAAAGCCCTTGTAAAATAGGCTAAGTGTCCTCTCCAGAAGTCTGGAGTACTTGTGAGTACAGAAGGGTACAGTCTGCAAACTGAGAAGAGAGACCTCCCAGGAGCCTGACCCTGTGACACCCCGACCTTTGTGATTTTTCAGGGAGGGAAATGGAGGTGGGAAGGACCTCAAATGGCTTGTTGACGGACCTGGGATTTAAATGAAAGGTTTTGCGGCAACGTCCCCAAAGTTGACACACCTAGAATCATTTCTGCTCTTCGCCAAACTGCAGAGGTTTGTCTACTAAAGGCATTTGAATCTATTGCCAAGTTGGAAGGTCACATAACCCAAGACAGGGACCCAGAAAAGCCACCCCTGGATACTCCGCCTGGCCTGAGTTTCTCTAACCCAGAAGAGAAGACAGCTTAGGCCAAATCCAAACTGCTCTCCAGCGCCATCTAATGGCCTGGAGGCATGCAGTTCAGGGTTTTGGGCTCGGCAATGGTCTGGAGGTGGCAGGAAGGAAGTCCTCAATCAAGTAAGAGTCTCCACAGAGGCAGGCTGCCCCCATGGAGGTGGATCTTGGGGACAGTAGGAATTTACATGAATATTGAGCATATCACTGAGAATACGAAGGTAAGCCTGTGTGTGCATAGCAACACTACTTAAATAGCTGAAAGGTGGAATCTAGCTTAGACAAACTCCTGCAAGATGAGGAGCATCTGTGGCCAGCCATCCAAGGGAATAAACTTGTCCTTAAATAGGAAGGGGATTCTGACACATCCTATATGGACCCTGAGTCAGGTCACACAGGAACAAACACCATGTAATCTCACTTGTATAAAACAGACAGATCTGGGAATATGGTTTAGTGATAGAACATTTGCCTAGCATGGGTGAGGCCCTGGGTTCAATCCCTAGCACAGAAAAAAAGGGGGGGTTGTTTTTTTAAAAAAAAAACAATAATCACATAAAATAAAACTGAGGTTTGCCAGGAAGGAAGAAATAGGAAATGGTGATTCCAGCAAGAGGGAGAAGAAGTGGAGCCAGGGGAGAGGGCTGTTATTTAAATAAGGGGGGAGGCTTTCGGGCAGAGTGACATCTGGCATAGGACCTTGGACATCAGGGGCCCTAAGTCAGCCCCCACAGAGGCTGCTGAAAAGAGCCAAGCTGAGCCCCGCCTCTAGAATACACCAAGAGACGATGTTGCTTGGGGCAGCAGCCCTCACCAGAGCCCGCATCACACACACCTTTTCCACTTGCAGTCTCGATATCCATAGGATAGACAAACTCCTCTTCTTCATAAGTTAGCCTGCCCCAGGTGTTTCATTACAGTCCTGGAACCCGACTGACCTCACATGCGATCCAGAGGCCAAGAACAATTGCAAAGCCTCAGTCTCCTCTGGATGGAAACACAGAGCCCAGCCTGTCTACTGAGAAGGTTATGAACCCTGACAATATGACCCAGACCACAGCACTGAACAGAATGCCTGGACTGTGATCTTGAAGTTCAATTTCCACAGAAGAAGAAGAGAAGAAGAAGAAGAAGAAGAAGAAGAAGAAGAAGGAGGAGGAGGAGGAGGNGAGGAGGAGGAGGACAGAAAGAAAGAAAGAAAGAAAAGAGGTATTCTTGAGGAAATAGCTGATGAAGAAAAAAGTCTTGTGCAAGAGAAATGTGAAATGCTTTGTCACAGGAGACAGCCAGGAAAATGCTGGATGGCGGCTGAATCATGCTGAAAGGACTCAGAAGATGATAACATGATTTCCTCACTGCCTGGGGGTGTCCGATTTGAACTTTGACTAAGGGGAATTGTGGCAGTGGATTGAGACCTCCAGAATACCTTACACTCATGAGCTCACCGTGGTTAAAGGAAAGTGTGTGATCACCTGTGGGACACTTGAACAGGGCCTCGTTTGTTACCATGAGACAAAGTAAGTGAGGGAGAGAACGGGGCACTTCCTACACAGACGTTACCACCAGGTACCTAAACAGGATGAAGGGAGGAATCTTTTGTTAAATATTTTAATTCTTATGTTTAATTATGTTATGTGCACATGAGTTCAGGTGCCAGAAGAGGGTATTGGATCCCCTGGAGCAGGAGTTACATACAGGTAGTTGTAAATCACGCAGTGTGCATGCTGGGAACTGAACTCTGTCCAGAGGGTGCATGCTCCTAGCCACTGAGCCAGCTCCCAGTCCCAAGAACTCCATCTCTTAATAGGAGCATGGTACTCACCAAAAGAATGATCAGATCTTGCCATATTGTAACACCAATGACTCACAGATCTTGGCATCAGTCAGTTCCTGCCACTATCACCAAAAGAGACCCAGACATTATGAACCCTCAAGTGGAAAATTAGCATGGACCCTCCAACAATAAGAAGGGTGGCGGCTAATACTTGTAATCCCAGCACTGAGGAAACTGAGGTAAAGAAATCATGTGTCCCAAGGAAACCTGGGCTACACAGAAAGATTTTACCTCATAAGCATGTGAGATGACTCGGTAGGTTAAGGCACTTGTCACCAAGCCTGGTGACCTTTCAGTCCCCAGGATCCAATGGAAGGAGGGGGCCAACTTCCATAAGTTGTCCTCTGCCTCCATGCATGTACTGTGTGACACTCCTTCCCCTGCGTATGCACAAATTCATAAAATAAAATGTAATACATTTTTAAGGATTCTGTCTTCCAAAAAAAATGCACTTGGACGGAGCATGGTGGTGGTAGGAACATGTGGAGGAGGCTCTTTACCTCATGGCCAGCAAGAAGCAGAACAGAGCAGCAACAGGATGGGGCTGGGGTGAGATCCAGAAGC
Organism: Bramus lutescens; assembly: GCA_001685075.1. Lineage (NCBI taxonomy): Eukaryota > Metazoa > Chordata > Mammalia > Rodentia > Cricetidae > Bramus > Bramus lutescens. The sequence continues at coordinate 172,920 of LOEQ01001704.1, read as the reverse complement.
CACACACACAGCCCCATGACCTACCTTCTCTAACCAGTGCCACTACCTTCAATAGTCTATTTGGAAAGTTTAGAAATGTTCCTTTTTTTAATTAAAAATTTCCACCTCCTCCCCTCCTCCCATTTCCCTC
>LOEQ01001704.1:161388-171470 GCA_001685075.1 Bramus lutescens | reverse complement strand
ATCCTCTCCAGCAAAGGCTATCTTTGGTATTTTTGATTTTAGCCATTTTGACAGGAGTAAGATGGTATCTCAGCGCTGGCAGGATCTCAACCTCACAATGACCAGACTCATGCAGGCTAGGCTGAAACCACAGCAGGCTGGCCCAGAACTCTTCAGCAACAGCTCTGCCCCAGCCTCCTGAGTCATTAGAAATACAGATTTGCATCACCACACCTGGCGTTATTTTTCTTTTTAATCCTGTGTCTATGTGGGTGCCTGTGTGTGAGTGCTGATGCCTACAGAGGCCAGAAGATGGCACTGGATCTCCTGGAGCTGGCGTTTCAGGCAGTTATAAACTGCCTGCCGTGGGTGCTAGGAGCTGTCCTCGGGTCCTCTGCAGTATCAGTATGCACTGTTAAGCCATCTTTCCAGCCTATTCAACTTTTGACTCGATCAGTACATTAAAACAGGAGGTAGGCCAGAGCCCCCATGATCCAATTGTCTCTTGAACTCCCACCCCAACACACTAGGGTGTTCCTAATCTCCTAGACATCTCTCAAGCTAATCAAATTGACAATCAAGGTTAATCTAGAAGTGTGTTCAGGCTTCATACTGGTCTTGGAGAGTTCAAATGTAGGTGGTTTATGGGCCCATCTAGACTCCCTGGTCTGCTGTAGGCAAGTGAGCTGAGGTAAAGAGCTCTTTTCCTCTCTTAGGAAATTCCTGCCTGTCCATGTGCTAAGATGGGGATGCCATAGCAGTGTGAGCCTCTCACCGAGGTTCAAGAACCCACTGTGTGCAAGGCTCTGTACATGAACTTCCTCCTGCAGCCCAACAAAAGGCAGAGATCAAGGCCTCACCTCTCTCTTCCCAAGTCCTGTGATGTGTAGAATTGTTATCTGGGTCCTGCTCCCAGTCAGATACTTCAGAGTACTCTGGATCCTAATGGATGTCATTTTTTCTGCATCTGTTGGTGTTCTACCACTGATCAAACACCATGACCAAGGCAACTTACAGAAGGGTTTACTTGGCTTCTGAGACCAGAGGGTTCCAGTCCATTGTGGCAGCCAGCGCAGAAGCTGAGGGTTTACACTGTAAACTCTAAGTAGGAAGCGAGAGAAAGAGAGACTTGGGAATGGCATGTAGCTTTTGAAACCTCACAGCCCACCCTCAGTGACATCCTACCTCCAGCTAGACAACACTTATTAAATTTATTCAAACAGTACCACAAACTGGGGTAAACTGGACTCTGGTCCAAGTCAGTCTACCTGAACCAAGTTTCTGCTGCTCTTCAAGAACTCTGGCTGATCGCCCCAGCCAGCTGACCCAGGGCCAGGCTCTGCTTTAGTCCTGCTGACCCCTCAACTCCCACTCCAGGCTCTGGGGGGCCCAGCCCTTGCAACTCCCCAGTTCAAAGCTCCCATTGTAACCCTCAACACACCCTTGCAGACATCCTCCTGCCTTGGAAATATGCCTCTATCTTCTTCCTCCTGACCAGGTAGCTTCATATTTGTGGCGACTCTACCAAAGTCTTGGGCGAGGCTGAAATCTTCCCACGAAGCAGAGGAGAACTAAAGAAGCGCCTGCCACTGTGTAATAAAAATCATTTGCCATGTGCTTGGTGAGGTCAGTGCCTGGTGTTGAGTGTGAACCGAGCACTTACTCTAAGCGTGTGAGGGACTGAGGGACAAGGGATGGCTCTTAGTTTTGAGACACGGGGAAGTTATCAGTAGAATTGGGAGCTGAGAATCCCAGTAGGGATACAAGTGCAAAGCCAGTTGCTATGACCCCTGAAGAGTCCCCTAGGCTGCTGGNNTGGCTGGACGCTCAAGGCCTGTGATCTGGGTCTGGACCCTTGTTCTGCTTCTGACCAGGCTCATAGACAGGGAGAGTGACTTAACATTTCCTGCCTCAGTACCCTCATTTACAGAATGGATCTTACATTAGAGGGCTTTCCTCGGCACCCCGTTGAACTACACTGGTTAACATTTAGGATTTAGAAAGGGTTTCATAGCAGGTGGTCCACGGCCCACAGCCTGCGCCCAGCACATGTTGGCTGTCATAGTGACAAGGGTTGCCACTGTTACTGGTAAGGAAGAGGGACAGAGAGAAGTATTGTCCACCAAGCAGCACTGTGGAGCTAACCTCCGGCTGTGTGCTGAATGGCATTCACAGCACAGTGCACACTGACTGGACCTGCTGTTCCCCGGGGCTTTACAAAGAGCTTGCTGAGAGTGGGGTCTGGACACCAGCCACACAGAAGGCTGTCGGCAGAGTCATGGAAGAGGACTCGGTGATATTTACAAAGCCCATTACGTGCAGAAATGTTTAAGGGCTTGAGTTCCACTAAACTGCCTGCCAATTTTCATCCTGCTGGATTTGTGCAAGGCTGAGCCCTCCCCTTCTCACCTCTGCTCCCTCCCTTCCCAAGCCCTGGACAGACTGCCAAGGTCTTAATGACTCTGGAGAGCTATTATGAGCTACGAGGTGAAAAAGAGGATTTTCTTTACAAAGTGGTATATGTGCTTTTCACCACTGACGGTGACAGCGGCAAGAATCATCTCGGTCACCATGTGCGTTAAACTTCTCCAAGCATGGACTTACATGGTGGAGAGGACCACTCTGCCCCACGGAGAAATCCTGAGCATTTTCAAAACCACAGGCTGAGTACAGAGCAGAGCCATTGCCCGGGGCCCATCAACTTCTTCTGTCTGGGAGGTGTGGGATTCAGACACTGTCTTCCCTCCTTCTGTGACAGCTCAGAAAAAGAGACACGAGAGGGTGACCAGCCCAGAAGGCATGCACCCTGCCTCTCCTATTGCATCATACGGACAGACAGGGCCAATAAAGCTGGGCATTAGCGGAGCCAATCCTGGCCCTCAATGCTATTGATGCAGCCATAGGGTTATATGGTCTTCTAGAAAAGTGGTTGGGGTTACAGTTTGACAGTGTTTTAGGATTCACCTGGCCCCTTGCCCTGTCATCTCCCTGTCCCCTGTGTGGAAGTCCCCAGGGCCATCATCACAAAGCCACACTCAGCTCCAGAGGCTGACTTGTCTTGTCTTGAGGCAGACACTTTAGTGGGGCCCCTCATCAGTTTCCCAATCACGGTCACTGGGACATCGACTCAGGCAGTTATAAAGCTGTGCGGATGGTGTGAGCCAAGCCAGGGATGAAGGAAAAAAGACGTTAGCTGCTGGGGTGGCTGGTGAGAGGCACAGCGCATGCCTGCTAGAGGGCCTCAGCAGAGACTCTTGTGTTCTCTTTTGCATTTCTTGGGTTTTATACACTAAGCTTGCAAACACACACAAACACACACACATACACACCCCAAAACAAAACAACCCACCTGATCTTAAGAAGCAAATTCTGAGGCTGCACCAACCTCCTACTGTAATAAGAAGAAGACTCGGGTCTCAGCACAGCATAAGCTGCCCATATCAATATGGAGACATATGATGAGCGTGGTGGTGCACACCTTTAATCCCAGCACTCAGGAGGCAGAGGCAGTCAGATCTCTGAGTTGGAGGCCAGCCTGGTCTACAGAGTGAGTTCCAGGCCAGCCAGGGCTACATGGGGGACATAACAGAACCTAGGATTTTTATCTCTCTCTTTTTAAAATTTATTTATTTAGTGATAATTTCCGGAAGTTGGCTCTCTCTTTCTACCATGTGGGTCCCAGGAATCAAACGCTTGGCTGCAAGCACCAAACCCCAAGCATTTTATTAAAAAGTGCAGGGGTGGGGCCTCAGGGGAAGGGGGAAGAGGGGAGGGAAGAGTCTGGTCAGTAAAGTGCTTGCCTTACAAACATGAGTCCTATCCTAGGAATCTGCGTTTGAAAAAAGGAAAAAACAAGAGTCAGGTGTAGTGACTTTTTATGCCAGTGCTGGGAGGTGGAGTCAGGGACATCCCTGGGGCTCTGTGGCCAGGCAACCTCACCTATGTGGTGAGTTCCACATCAGCCAGACCCTGTCCTCTGTGGGCAAAAGAAGACGTGAGAGTGTTCTCTGACCTCCACATGGACTTGCACACATGCACATGGACCCTCCCACATACTTGCACCCCATGCACAAACTCAAATGTGTGGGAGAAAGGACACAGATGAGAACCAGAGAGTCCTTGGGTTCCTGTCCCACGAGCAGGAGCTGAAGCCACTTGCTGATGCTCAACCTCATAAATCCTTACCTGCATGCAAGTGCTGGCCCAGCCTCCAGCAACCCACACATTCCGTTTCCCTGCCCAGGTCCCTTCTCTTCCATCAGTCACCGCCACTTGTCCTGTCTCCTGCTCTGTCCAATTCTGTTCGTATGCCCTTATTCCTCCCAGGTCTAGTTGGGCTCAGGAGCAGCAGCTAAGCTAGAGCAGGCACAAAAAGCCTGAAGGGGGTGGCGCTAAAGAGTATAGGATAAGGGGGTGGCTACTTTTGTGGGTACCTAGGGAGAGCCCTTCTGAGGATGAAGCCAGCAGGTGAAAATTGAGCAGAGATGAAGAGACTATCCCGGGGCTGTCACCAGAGCCTGAGCCCTATGTCTATCCTGGCTGACCCTTTGCAAGCCTTTCAGACCTCCTTTCTGCCCGAAGGAGTGTGGGGAACATGGGTAACCATAAACAGAGGCTTATGACTTGTAATCCCAGGGTACACATGGGACTGAATATTTAAGTCAACATGTTAAAGTCAGGATTTCATCTAAAACAGTTCCCATGGGAACAGTACAGACAATCTGGTGACAGGCAGGCTGTGCCCTTCACAGTTCAGTCAGGGACCTGCAAGGAAACGGTCCCCCTAACTTCCCATTTCTCTCCCCATTGACACCTGTGAGAGTCTGCTGGCATTCAGCTTGAGGTCTCAGTCCATCTTCTGGGGCTCTCACCTCACTGGGTAGTTTGTAGAGAGGCTTGCAAGCCTGTGCTAAGATGAAGACATGGGAGCATCTTCTGCTTTAGAGGCCGTGCTCTGGACACAAGAGTTATATCCGTGCAGTCACAAGAGCTATGCTCTCCTAAACAATCCCCTCTTTGTTGAACTGCACCATCCAACACCATTGCATTGTGACTCAAGCTTCCAGTACATGAATTTGGGGGCACATCCACACCATAGCAACATATACCATAACACTCTCCCACATATATTCATTCATACACACACACATTCACAGACATATACATGTGCCTACACACATAAGCACATATATATGCACACACATATACACAGAGACACAAATATACACAGATGCATATATACACACATGCACATATTCACAGACACATACGTGCACATGCCTACACACATATACACAGGGACACAAACATATGCAGACACATGTATACCCACACAGACATATGCATATATACACATGGACACATGCACACACAAATATACACACATGAGCATGCATACATATACATATGACACATATACACATACACACAAATACACACACACCCTTATTAGTTTTACCTGAAGGCCTCTTATGAATCCAAACTATGAATTTTAACAAATTTTTTTTTGAGACAGGGTTTCTCTGTGCAGCCCTAACTGTCTTGAAACTCTCTCTGTAGACCAAGCTAGCCTCAAACTCAGAGATCTGCCTTCCTCTGTCTCCCGAGTGCTAGGATTAAAGGTGTGTGCCACCACCACCTGGCATGGATTTTAACAAATGTTTGAATCTTTTTTTTTCTCCATAAGGATCTCGAAAATTCAATGACTGGGTCGTTCAGCAGCTAAGTTTTCCTGCCACTTGTGCTCTACAATTCCTTATGTCCTGCTACAGAGTCGGCTGCCCTGGAAAAGGCACAGCCTTGTTGAGAATCTCTGAGGGTGCAAGCTGAGGAGGCTGCCAGCTGTCAGTCTCCCTGCAGCCTCTTTATTAGTCTCTCATGGAGACTGTCACTATGAACTGTTAAAATGTAGCCACTGGCATGGCATGAAGTCCACAGATCTCAGAACCATGGGGGCTGGCCAGCCATGAACCACAGATAGTGCCTCCAAACTTTAATGGCATGGTCCCCTTCTGCCTCAGTACCCTCAGGCAGGTGCTGGGATGGTATGTCTTGGAGGGAAGAGAACAATGAGGTCTTGGCCCCTTTTTACTCGAAGGCCATCAGGCACTTCCCTGACAAACCCCTTCTTCCTCACGGCTTTACCCCTACAAGCCCCAGGGAACTGAACTGGCAACACCTTGCTTTCCTCAGAAGTGATTAGAGCAAACCTACTCTCTGGGGGAAGGTGATGAGGAGGGGAGAAGACAGACTAAGTATCTCAGGCTCGTCCCTGGAGATGTAATTAGTCTATCTTGGCAATCGCTCATTTTTAACTCTGTCATAATTTTCGTTAGCAGGTTAAGCTGCTGAGAGAGAAGTAACAGCTATTAATTAGTATGCAGATTCATCAAGCAATAAGGAACAGGAAGGAATTGGTTTGGGAGTTAAAGGTATAGATTATTCCAAGCTGCCTCCCACCCCTGGGTGATGGGTCTGGTGGCTGGACTTGAAGGAGGGTCAGTGTGCCGTCCTCTCAGGCCCGGTGACAGCAAGACACAGTGGTCACAGGATAGTGAAGGGTCAGCCTCCTGAGTTACAGTACTGCCAGCTTGGCCACAAGTCTTGAGATCTGTTATTCAGGGGGACACCCTGTCCTATTCAGGTCCTGTTCCCTTCTATCATTGTTAAATGCAGACTGATATTTAACTTATTTAAATTTTTCTTTATAAATGTATTGTATTTGGAGAGAGAGAGACAGAGAGAGAGAGCAGACATGGCCACAAGCACTTTCATCCACTAAGCCATCTTTCCAGACCTAAACAATATTTTTGGTGAGAGTATAAACTTCAGGGTAAAATCCACAGCCACCCCAACCCAATCCAAAGTCAACTTTTTCCTTTTTTTTTGTTTGTTTGGTTTTTCTTTGTTTGTTTGTTTTTTTGAGAGGGGGTTTCTTTGTGTAGCCCTGGTTGTCCTAGAACTCCCTCTGTAGACCAGGCTGGCTCTGGCCGCCTCTGCCTCCCAAGTGCTGGGATTAAAGACATGCACCACCGCTGCCAGGCTCTGAACTCTTATTCCAATGTTTACTGAAGTGTCTTTCGAACTTTGAGTGACACATACTTCATGGCCAGCGAGTGGGAAACTGTGTGTGGTAAGTTCCAGAGCAGAAGGAGGCTGTGGGGTAAAGAAGAACCAGAGGATGGAGAGCTCTCCTTGGAGACAACCTCGGGGCATTAGGACTCAGGAACCCCTCAGTGGCTCTCCAAGTGTGGTAGAGGCCATGAAACAGTCTTTGACGCCTAGTTCTTCACTAATCTACTTGGACTCTCCTGAAACTTAACGTTTTGCCTCCCAGTGCTCAGCAAGTCCTTCATGATGAGTTTGAGTCATGGGGTCACCTAGGGTCAGCTGGGGGAGAGATGCCAGTCTTCACCAGGCAGTGTCTTTGGGACCAGGTATTCAGTTAGCACTGAGCCGCTACCATGAACAACACATGGAGTTGACTCATTTGTGGAGGGGGACAGACTGAAGGGTGAAAAGGAGAACAGACAGGAAGAAGAATAAAGGTCAAGACTTGCTGACTAAAACTTGGGATAGGGATGGCAACGGCTTTAGCTAACAAGTAGTTACAGTACAGTGGGGAACAATAGGAGGAAGGGCAGAGACAGGAGGATTCCAGACCCTCACTGGCTAGTTAGCCTAGCCAAAAGGGCAAGCTTCGGGTCACCTGGAGATGCTTTGTTTTTAAATAAGGTGAAGAATGATGTAACAAGACACTTAATGTTGATCTCTGAAAACATGTACACACATGCATTTAACATACACATGCACATATGCACACACATGCGGGCAAAAACTGTGTGGCTACACATAGAAAGGCAGAAACTATACTAGAAGCTTCCAAGGTCTGGAAAAAGAGGGGCCATGGACTATTGTCTAATGGGTAATGATTTCTGCTAGAAATCACCAGTTCTGGGAAAGGATAGTGGTGAGGGCAGCATTGCCACCATGAATGTATTTAATGGCCCTGAATTGTACACTTAGCCTTGAGTGCTTAAACATGGCTTCAGGACAGGACTGCCAGCTCATTCCACAAGACCAGTGGTCACTCTGAAACAAAAACCAGACGAAGGCAACACAAGAAAACAACCCCTCTGCATCTCTTCTGAATGCCGTGCTGCAGACTTCAGTAAAATACTAGCAGACTGTCCAGAAACCCATAGGGAGGCATTCGCACCGTGACCAAGTGGATTTGTCCTGGAATCCACAAGGATTCTTATCCTGGGGATGGAAATCTGGCTTAGCATCCAAAAATCAATTATGATATGCCACAGTAATAGGATAAAGGACACCCCCCCCCCAAGATCATCACAGCAAGAAAAGGCATTTGGCAACTCTTGCAGCCTTTCACAAAAATCCTTGGCAAACAGGAGATGGGAGGGGATGCCCTCAACTGGAGAGAGAGGCTCTGTGAAAAGCTGGTTACACCGCACTTCCTAACAGGAGGCTGAACCTCTCCCTCTCAGGTCGGGAACAGGACAAGAGTGTCCACCCACACCACTTACACTCAGTATGCCACTGGAGGACCCAGCCACAGTGATGAGACAATGCTAAGAGACATGGAGCACCCAGATGACACAGAGGGCTCCAGCCCATGCACAGAAAATGTAAGAGACTGGCAGCTATGGGGGAACAGGGAGCAGATTCAGCAGAGTTCCAGACTTTCAGATCAGGATCAAGTTCAACGGCATTTCTCCAGTGAGGCTGTGAAACTGGGATGAAGGAGAGGATTTTGGTGATGACAGCTTCAGTAAGGATAGATGTTTAGGATGACACTGAGCAGCAGTAAGGAGCTAGACACTAAAAACTACAAATATTTTTTCATAAAAATTGAAAACCAAAGTCGTGTTTGGTGATGAATTCCTTTATCCTATTACTGTGGCATGTAATAACTGATTTTTGGATGCTAAGCCAGATTTTCACCCCCAGATTAAGAATCTTTGTGGAGTCCAGGACAAATCCACCTTGTCATGGTGCGAATGCCTCCCTATGGGTTTCTGTACAGTCTGCTAGCATTTGGAAGGCAGAGAAAGGTGGATCTCTGAGTTTGAGGCCAGCCTGGTCTATATAGAAAATTCCAGACCAGCCAGAACTACATAATAAGACTATCTCAAGAAGAAAGGAAAAAAGGAAGATAAACAAACAAAAAACCCAAACAGATGGAAAATTATCCATGTTGGAGAATTTATTGTTTGGTGCTGTAGAATAATCCTTCTGTACACTGTGTGAATATATATTACTATGATTGGTTTAATAAACAAGCTGCCTGGCCAATAGCTGAACAGTATAAAGTTAGGTGGGAAAACCAAACTGAGAATGATGGGATGAGGAAGGGCGGAGTCAGAGTAGTCTCCAAATAGATGGATAACAACTCAGACTTACAAAATGGGATAGAGGTAAAAGTCACAAGCACATAGATTAACAGAAATGAGTTAAGTTGTAAGAGCTAGTTAGTCACAAGCCAGAGCTATTGACTGAGCTTTATAATTTATATTAAGTCTCCATATTGTGTTGGTTATTTGGGAGTAGGAGGTCAGGACAGGAAAACTCCACCTACAAATGGTGCCCAACATATGGCATAGATCTACATAAGACCTGAAAAGTTTTAAAAAGGTTCTAAACACACAAAAATGATGCTGGCCACAGCACAATGACCCATCTCCTGGCAGGTGCCAGTATACCATGAGCTAAGTTGCATGGCAGCTCCCACAGTCTCTCACCCAGGTGGTGATACAGAGAGGCCTATTGATTCTATTGCTAGGCCACAGAAGAGAAGTCAGCAATACAGGTTGCTCCTTGGTCTCTGTGGGGAACTAAACTCCTTAGACGGTCCCTCTAGTTGGTCTTCTGTATTATTGGCCTTCATGTTGTGGAATATTAACTATGTAAACATTTGTTTATGCTGCATTTGTTTAACAAAGTAAGGATGTGTGTTTATGTAAAACTGAGTTGCATTTGTTTCACCTTGCCTGCCTAAGGCACCTGATTGGGCTAATAAAGAGCTGAATTGTAGTAAATGAGGGGAGCGGGCCTGCTTTTCGTCCGGCCCAGCTCCTGCACGG
>LOEQ01001704.1:116489-133423 GCA_001685075.1 Bramus lutescens | reverse complement strand
TACCAATGAAAATTGTCTATAAATAATAGCTCACAAGTATTCACTCTATTGCTCCCTATTATTATTGTAAGTTCACACTAATCTACCTATATCCCATCCAATTCTCCCCACTTTTTTTTTCCCAAAGAGATCTCCAAATAATTTCCACCCCAACCCCCAATCAACCCCTAATTGATATCTCTAACCCTTAGGACAAACTTTGTTGGGAAAGGGGACATTGTCTTCTAGAATTACTTTAGCTGTCATGGGGGCAATGTTTTTCTATGGGATCCTGTAAAACTAAAATGATGGTTAAGTTTCAAGTTTACTGTCTGGTATAATTGCAAATAGTCTCTGAGTAGTCAATAAGGTTTCTCTCAAGTTCTTATTTGAAGTTCTGGACAGAATGTAAGAAGGTGCATATTTCTACTAACCAAGTTGTAATCATTTTAAGCAGCTCATACCTAAAACCAATCTTAAAGTAGCACTATCAGCATCATGACATCATATCAACCAGGTGGAATGGTTGTGGGGACCCACCTTCTTCCTGGAAACTTCAAAGATTACTGCACGAAAATTTATTGTCCGTAGTAGAAAATTTAAATATTCATATAGACATATATTCAATGAAAGGTATGATAGAGACAAAAATATTTATGAGGAAAAGTAAAATCTTTCCTAAATTCTTTCTTCTTTCTGTCCCATACCAGATGGCTCCTGATATGAGACAGAAACTCTGAATTTTTCTTTTAACAGCATGCTTGGATTTAGAGAAGGACAGCCATTGTCCAACTTCAAAGCCAGCTTTAATTTTTAAGTAGAGTTATATACATGTTCAGGTAATGAAATTTTACCCTGCAGATGATATGTCATCATAAGTCAGATTNCCATACCAGATGGCTCCTGATATGAGACAGAAACTCTGAATTTTTCTTTTAACAGCATGCTTGGATTTAGAGAAGGACAGCCATTGTCCAACTTCAAAGCCAGCTTTAATTTTTAAGTAGAGTTATATACATGTTCAGGTAATGAAATTTTACCCTGCAGATGATATGTCATCATAAGTCAGATTTCTCTTCTCTTGGTGATCCTTTCTGAATAGTTAACTTTTCTCCTTTAGGCATCTAGATGTCCAAGGTCTCTTGATATTTTGAAGATGAATATTTTCCTGCAAAGATAAGAACAGAACTTTGCCCCAACCCTTATGAGGTTTCCTTACCCCCCCTGTATGATTGTCACCTCTGTGGATTGAGCTGTCATTTCTCTTTTTCAGACCAAATCTTTATTAATTTTTATGGTATCCATAGCTTTTCTTCTGTAGAAATAAGAGCGAATACTGAATACCCAATCCTGTTTTGGATGAGCTAGTCAGCAACTTCTGGGACTCACATAGAGAACTGGCTCTAAAAGTAGATGCTGCCTGGTGTTTGTTGGTTTGAGATGGGTCTTCAGCTTAGCTACAGAAACTCAGGCTGGCCTTTAGCTGGGTAGTGAGAATGACTTTGAACTCTGGATCCTCCTGTAGGCATGGACCACCCACTAGCCTGTTTCATCCTTACTAAGCAGAATGAACTAAGTGCCTTAGTAACCATTGCTAGATATCCGGTTCCTCGGCATTGGTCTATGAACACAAGCTTGGTGACCAGTAACAGGGAAAGCAGAGCATGATCATAGCAGTACGAAAACCTAGTTGTAGCTGAGCCTGGTGGCACACTCCTCTTGTCCCTGCTCAAGAAGCTGAAGCAGAGTGGTGAGTTCCAGCTTGCCTGGGCCTACATAGCAAGACTCTGTCAAAACACAGTAAAAAACATGTAACCCCTAGGAGGTTTAATCAAACTTTAACTTTTTACAGGTTCTTTTGCTGTGAATGGTCCTACTACCTTGGTTGATAAGATTTCAAGTCCCAAATGTAATAATAGCAGCAATCAGCTGTCCTCTGGCCCTGCTTCCAGCACAGCCTGCACTGGGAATGCCTATCACAAGCAGTTGGCTGGCTTGAACTGCTCTGTTAGGGACTGGATAGTGAAACACGTGAATACCAACCCACTTTGTGACCTGACGCCCATTTTTAAAGACTATGAGAGATACTTGGCAACGATTGAGAAGCAACTTGAGAATGGAGGCAGCAGCATTACCGAGAGCCAGACTGATAGGGCAGAGACTGGAATGCAGCCCCACTCTCTTTTTAGTTCAGCAAAACTACAGCAAGAGTCACCATTTTCATTTTGTGGCGACAAAGCAGAGGACACATCTGAAAAGGTGGAGTTTACAGCAGAAAAGAAATTGGACATAGCACAAGGAGCAACAAGTGCCTCATTTAATTTCGGCAAGAAAATTGAGAGCTCAGTTTCGGGCTCCTTAAGCTCTGGCTCCCTGACTGGGTTTTCATTCTCCCCTGGAAACTCTAGTTTATCTGCCCAAAGTAAAGCTGCCTCTTCACCGTTTTCTGCTAAAGCATCAGAGAGTCAAGCAGGAGGCAGCAGCAGTGAATGCAGAGGTAAGTACAAAGCTACTGGTTCATGTCTGCAACTCTAATGAGAACATCGCTCCATTTTCTGTGTGTGTCACAGTTGCTTCACCCTTATCCTTAAAGTAGAGCAAGGCCTGTTTTATAGGGTGTTCAAAGCTCCCAAAAGGGTGTGTGGTTCTGTGGGAGAGAGGTGACATAGTGTGCTCCAGGTGCGTAATGAAGGGCTGTGAAGGGATGGCTGCTGGGGAGACTGAAGTTCTAAAGTGCTAACTGGAAAGCGCTGGGCAAGTGGTGTTGTGTATAGAAGAAGCAGATTAAAAACGGTTTGAAAAATTGACATTGTACTGAAAAAGCTCAACATGAATGCCCATTGGAGTTGACTGTATTTAGGAATTTGACTGTAAATGAGATTCCCCAGCCAGACCTGCTAAATTAATTAATGTTAGGGCCAGACCTGCTAAAAAGGAGGGTCACTCAACCCCAAAGGAAGCCTCTGCTGTTGTGAATCACAGCAGAGTGTCCTTGGGCCTTTTGTACCCAGTGTGTCAGGTCTTGGCAATGGGCACAGTTGCAGGGTTTCCTCTGAGTATTGGTACTCACAGTGCTCATGTTTGTTCTTCATAACACAGGACCAGTTAGTTCCATTCAGTAAAACTTTCTAAAATGATAGGTGTGCTTAGTATGTGCACTGTGCAGTGTGTTGGTCACTAGCCATTCCTCGGCAGTGGATATTTGCATTATGACTAGGGATGCTGAGGGATTAGATTTCTAATTTTCAGGGGCAGGGATTTTGTTTCTGTTTTTGTTTTTCTTTATGTAGCCCTGGCTGTCCTAGAGCTTGCTAAGGTAGACCAAGCTGCCCTTGAACTCACAGAGATCTTCCAGCTTCTATCTTCCAAGTACTGTGATTAAAGTTGTGAGCCGCCACCACAGCCAGCAAGTTTCTAATTTTTGATAGAACTAGTTAGGTGTTTTAAATAGTTAAATGTCCCTCTGTGTGAATGAGAACCATCCACTAGAATGTATCTATGGGAGGGGAGATGACAAGAACAACATTGGATGACCTGAGGCCACAGCAAAAGTAAAACGAGAGAAACAATTCCATGAAGCCTAAAAGCCTCTGGACATCCAAGAACACAGTTGGCAGTGAAGATGCCTGTGGAGCAGAGGGGACACATCGAAGCTGAGCAGCTGATGGCCCTGATGTCCAAAATATAAACATGTGGGGCTGTTAAGAGCACTCGTTGCTATTCCATAGGACTCATAGAACCCAAGTTTGGTTTCCAGCTGCAGAATTCTTCTGACTTCTACAGGCTCCTGCACACACATGTGTACATACCCTCACAAATGTGTGAATAATACAAAGATATAAGGAAATCAGTACACGGAAACAAATAGTAAAAATAATTGTGAGGACGACATAATAGGGTAGGCTACTTTCCAAGGCAACAGAACAAAGCCAGCATTCCCCTCAGGTATGGATGTGGCCTTCCCTCCAGAAGGCTGCATCCTCTGGGTGACAGTTCTGCTGGGATGCCTGAGCCTTGGGTAAAGTCAGACCTAGGGCTTTGGTCCTCTACTCTTGGAGTAGGCCCTACCACTGAGTACTCAAGGATGCATGGTAATGTGCTCTTCTCCAGGGGAGCGTACGTTTGACTGCACCACTGTGCTGTCCAGCCTGGGCCAGTCACCATTGCTTCTTGTCTGAACTCTTTAGTATATGCACAGGCCCTCAGGATAGATGGTCCAATAAGCACCACCTCCCTCTTTTTTTTCTTAAAGAGATTTATTTATTATGCCAGAAGAGGGCACTAGATGTCATTACAGATGTTTGTGAGCCACCATGTGGTTGCAGGGAATTAAACTTAGGACCTCTGGAAGAGCAGCCAGTGCTCTTAACCTCTGAGCCATCTCTCCAGCCCCAAGTGACCCCTTTTATTTCTCCTCTGCCTCTCAATAAGAGGAGAGTGTCTCCCCATCATAGGCAGCTGTATCATGCCCTATCCTGCACACTGCACCATCTGACACTGTTGCCATCTTGTGGTTACCATCAGAAAGACTTGGAATTCGTTGAAACTTCCCCAGTCCTGGGAGGCTCAGCTGAGTAATCAATTTGAAGCTTGCCAGGAGCTAGATCCTCGTGGTCTTTAGTTCAGTCTTGGGATCCAAGTCCTCAGTATTGCTTTAGTCTGGCAGGTTATACACTGCTGCCTTTCTTTTGAGGGTGTCCTTCCTGTTTGTGTGTCAGTAGTGCCTCAGTACCCCCTGTAGCTGAAGCTTTGTTGAAAGAATGTGCCCTTCCTGCTTGTCAGTGATCCAGGTTCCTGTAGTACAAGACCCTTGAGCCCTTTGACAGTTTAGTCAAAGCTTTGCAGCAGTTTCTCTGACAAGCTTGACCTGTAAAACAATCCTTTTTGCCCTTTTGGCCATTGCTGATGCTGGTTATCCCTGAGCACATTGTGGCTCTGGATACAAGAATATTGGCAAGGATGGTGTTGAGTGCTCTTTTTAGGTTAGATTCTCCACTGGGCAACCTGAGTATGTATAATTTTATACTTCACTGTGTTTTGGTGAATGTCATAAGCAAGAATGGTTTTTATTCTAGAGTTTCCTACAAATTTGTTGTTATTTTATAATAGAGAAATATCTTACCATTAAATAGTATCAAGTCTGGTGAGATGGCTCAGCAGGTAAAGGTTTTTGCCTGATGACCTGAGTTTTATTTCAGGAAGCATCATAGTAGAAGGAAAGAACCAAACCCTACAAGTTATCCTCTGACTGTGCACAGGGTACACACACAGTAAATAAATTTAAAATTTCACAAAATAAAATCCAGCTGGCACCTCTTCCCCTAAAACAGTAAGGTGTTCACAGTCTTATATACCAACTTCCATGGATATTCCTGGATGATGTTCGGGATGGGGGGGAACAAGTGTCGCTGACTAAGTTGTTTCTGTGCCAGGTGGCGATGAAGAAGAGGATGATGAGCCGCCCAAGGTGGTGGTGACTGAAGTGAAAGAGGATGATGCTTTCTACTCCAAAAAGTGAGTGGGCTGTGTGCTGGGGGTTGAGCTGCAACAGGGAGGAATGATTGGCCTGTTTGGTTATTTTTGTTTTTTTCAAGGCAAGAGTTTCTCTGTGTAGTCCTGGTCGTCCTGGAACTCACCCTGGCCTCCAACTCACAGAGATCAGTCTGCCTGCCTCTTCCTCTCAAGTGCTGGGATTAAAGGTGTGTGCCACTACCGGATGGCTTAATTTTGTCTTTTTGTTGTTTGCTTTGAGTTGGGGGGTCTAAACTAGTGGCCTTGGCTGACCTTGAACTCACAGACCTACCTGCCTCTACTTCCAGAGGGCTGGCCACTTTTTCTTAATAACCTAAGTATCTGCGTTTAACATACAGGCTAGGAAAACAGCGCACTACTTTATCCATAGTCACAGCTTATCCCAGATTTTCTCAGTATCTTACGGGATCAAAAATGGAAGGTCAGAAGAGAATTTGAAAAAATAAAAAGGGGAAAGCAGGGTGGGAGAGAAGTGGGACAGATTGCTATGTCTGTACCTGTCCTTAAAGGGCCAGTGCACATGAGAGAGAGGGCAGAGAAGTGGGTCAGCTGAGATGTTGACTGACTAAGGAAAGGTGGCCTCGGGTATTCAAAGGGTTTGGAGGGGACTGTGTTTGTCGGGCACTAGCAGAGTTTGTGTAGCATGCCCAAGATGCTGGATTCCATGCCCGCACTACAAAGAAAGGTCTGTATATGGGGTAAATTGTAGAATAACTGTCTGGTTTTTAAACCCAGATACCATTAATCTGGTAAAGAAGGGTTTATTAGCCACTGCAGTTGGCTCTCAGGAGGGTAAGCAGTGGTTATCAGCAAACTAACTTGTTGACTATCTGATCATAGCTGTTGTTTTCCCACAGGTGTAAACTATTTTACAAGAAAGACAATGAATTTAAAGAGAAGGGATTGGGGACCTTGCATTTAAAACCCACGGCCAATCAGAAGACTCAGCTCTTGGTGCGGGCAGACACCAACCTAGGTGGGTGCAGAACCATCACAGTTCCTGTCGAGTTTTGCCTTGACTCTGGTTCTTTGGATTTTGAAGCTCAATAATGAGGGGTTTGTTTTGTCTTCTGAAAGTGATCATGAGGTCAGATTTATCTTCTGGTAACTAATATGGATGTGGTTTTGACTGTCAGGAACATTGTGTACACAGTATAGGTGTACTGTTAAAAGCTATAGCAGAAAAGTACCACAAAGGGTTTCATTTCCATATGTTGGAGTCTGAGAGTGGCATGTATGTGGGACGGCTTGGTGAAAACAAAGGAGAAGTACACAGGTTTCAGTTTATGGGGGTCCTTGTGGGAGGAAGGGTTTGTAGGTAAAGGCCCAGGGTTGTTAGGTCTCATTCTCAGTCAATTTCTACCTTTATTTTTGGGACAGGATCTCACTAAACCTGAAGCTCACTGATCCTGGTTTGGCCGGCTGGCCAGTGAGTTTCGGGGATCTACCTGTTTGTGCCACAGCCCTCATTCCTACCCCCCACCCCTTCTCTAAGCTAGGATTACAGGAATGTGCTGCTCTCCCCAGCTTTTAGCATGTGTTCTGAGAATTGGAACTCGTCCTTGTGTTGTATGCTTAGCAATGGGACCATCTCTCCAGCCCTAGGGAATCTTTCTAGAACAAGAATGTCCCCTTTACCCCACTCCAGCTGATCCTTGCTACAGTCCTTTAGAAGAATAGCTGTGACAGCAGTGGACCTGTGATGTGTGGTCAGTAATGGGAGATTGCTGGGCAGCACCAAAAGACTCCTAGGGGTCTCTCTTAGGACTTGACTAGCTATGGCAGTATCAGCATAATGTCACTCTGGCCTAGTGAGCAGTGCTGGTGTGAAGCACTGTATCTTTGCTGACCACTCATCCAAAGTCCCATGAAATGATGAAGATCTGGGCAAGCCAGTGATGCTCTGAACAAGGCTCCTGCCTGGGAGATTGTGGAATGTGCCTGTCAACCCCAGCTCCCCTACTGCTTGTCACACCCCAGCATATAGGAAATGAAAGCCTTCATGGCTATAACTTGTAACACATTGAGAAGTTGTTTCAGTGTTGAATCTTTAGCCTCTGAAAGAATCCTACAGTATTGATAATTTGTTTTTATATGTTGTTTTGATAAATATTTTCCTCTGTTTATTCAAAGGCAACATACTGCTGAATGTTCTGATTCCACCTAATATGCCATGCACCCGAACAGGGAAAAACAATGTCCTCATCGTCTGTGTCCCCAACCCCCCACTTGATGAGAAGCAACCCACAGTCCCAGTCACCATGCTGATTCGGGTGAAGACAAGTGAGGATGCAGATGAACTACACAAGATTTTACTGCAGAAGAAGGGTGCCTGAGCACTAAGGCCGACCAAGGGATGTTGCCACATTGCTGTTTCCCCTCTGCCCCCAAACTTAGTCACATTCTTTCTTCTTCTTCTTACTGTGACATTCTGAGAACTTCTTTCTAGGTAACGGGAAACTTCTGTGAGGAAGATTAAGGCCAATAAAACCTGGGTGTGTCAGCTCTTTTCCCTTCCTGAAAATTAAGCAAAATACATTCAAGTGAAAAATTTGGGAAGATATTTTTTTTTTATGTTGGTTCATTGAGTAAACTAACCGAAGTGATTCTTAATGGACTGCAGTCAGGGTACCAATTAGCACTCCAAAGGCTCCTGCAGGCAGCTGTGGGCTCTGCTCTCCTGACTGCCCCAGGAGACTCATGGCAGTGTCCCACAGCACCCCAGATGACACCCATCTGCTCCCATCCTGTGGGCTTATCTGACCTGTGATGAGCACTCCTAGCAAACACCACGCCGCCACACTTTGACAGTGCTGAACTGTGGGTAAGGTGTCTCTGTCATCAGCCTATTGGCTGCTTGGCTGATCTAGGAACTGCCTTTTCATGGAAAGGACATGAGTGGCTTGTCGGGAGCTGGCAGTGTAGACTGGGTTTTGACGTTTTTATCCAGGAGGTGCTCTTACTTTACCCCCTCAGTTATGGTGGAAGGGGATGTCAGGAATAATGGATTTTAAAAGCACAAATTTGGTGACTTTTTAAATATCATTTCTATACCACAAACAAGCCTTTATTTTAAAAGAAAAAAAAGTTGAAAGAGGATGTGTGCTCATGGCCGGTTTTGCCCTGGTGAGCCCCATGGGCACAGTCTGAATGGAGTCCTCTCAGGAACCATGCACTCACAAGAAGCAAGAGTGTGGGAGTGGGGAAATTGCCTATTTGGCCTACAGCTTCAGACCGCAGCATGTTACTTGGCATCTGAAAAACTTGGTTTTTTTTTATTTTGATGAGGTATTGAGTGTGTCCATTTGGAATAGAGCCATGGTTCTGCACGGGCCATTCATGTCACTTCAGAGCAGTGAAGGTTACTAATACTTGTATTCTCTGAAGACCAGACTTCAATTAAATGCAGGATTTGTTGCCTAGCTGGTAATCCCGGTGCCGGAGAAGCCAAGGCAGGAAGATGTTTGAGTTCACAGCAGCCTGAGCTACCTAGTAACCCCCCCTTCAAAAAAAGAGAGATTGACTAAAGTTGCACTCTGATTCCTCGTGAAACCATTCACCACTAGGACCAGATCTTTTCTGAAGGCTCAGCGTCAGTGCCCAGGGTGCCAGAGTGCTCAGCTAGTCAGTACACGGGTGGCAAAGTCACGAAATCTGACAGCACAGTTGCTTTCTCAAAACTGCACTGCCATGAGTGATAATGAAACCTAAATAACTTATATTTATGTAGCAGTGGCTAACCTTGAACTCAAGAGATCCACCTGCCTCTGCCTGGGGGCGGGGTAGGGTTTATCACTGTCACGCCTCTCTGCTTAACAGGTTGGCACGTATCTGCAGATGGCATGCTTGTGCTTCGTGGGGTGTGGACCTGGGGAGGTACTGTGCATTTATTTGCCATTTAGCATTGAGAATTGGTTTCTAGCAAGCAATTTGCTACTTCTGTTATCACTGGCCTTGCTCTGTTCATATTGGGTTTGCCCAACTTTCCAAAGATGAAATGGGGGAAATGCATTTCAGACAGTACCATGTAGCCACATGCCCATGGGGCTGACCAGTGTCAGACTCTTAGGCACTTTCAGGAACTTGTCTATTCATGGTGGTGATGCTCTATGAGCATCTGCCCAAGCCTTGAATATTTACCAAAAGAATATAAGCAAAAAAGGTTGCGACTGGATTGCCTTCTAAGCTCCCTAGTCCATTTTTAAGTGTAAATTAGTGAGTGTGACTTTCCTTTTCCTAACATTCCCAGCAAATTTTGCTGCTAAGACTATCACTTTTGGAAGTGAGAATTACAGGGGAGAGGTGGTGTGACCGGAACTCAGTGTGTCTTGTCTTTATGCTTTAGGAGCTCGCTCAGCACTCTGCCCTTAACCCAAGCGTGAGTCACTATGTCTGTCATAGGGCTCTCCGTTCTCCCTCCATTGTGTTAGTCGCTGGTTCGTGGCTTAAACTTCATTGATGTTTTAATATGTTAGAAATTTGCCTATTGTGTGTTTAATGTGAACTGAGGATTTTATCTCTAGTTTGAAAATTTCCCTGAGGAAGTGTGTGTTCTCTACAGTGAGGGTGCAGATGCCGAGCCTGGGCCTTCCCACATTGTATCTCACACTTTCGCACATTCCCAGTAAGCAAGGTTTCAGCCCTGTGCAGTCTTCTTCAGAGAGCCACACCGTATAGACCGTGGCTGTCAGCAACAGGTCCGACTGCTGATGGGCTGATTTCTGTTCTACAGTTTCAGTTCTAAATCCTATTTTTTACATGCTGCGTGCCAAAAATTATACCTGCTGCGGCGTAGGGGAAAATTCCACCTTGTCAGGGATTTCCCTGACAGCCTCCTCTACCTTTTGAAGGTTAAGGAGTCTGTTCTTGCCAGTTTGTTCATTATGTTACTACTATTTCAGAAGATGAGAAATAGCCCCCTTGAGGCTATAGATTACCTGCTCAGACCAAGTCTTATTCCGGAAGTGGGATTTTTAAGGAAATGACCTGTTCTGTTACTCGTAGGTGAAGTTGGGAGCTCTTCAAGGCATTTTCTAGTCCCACGCTCTGTACTAGGCCACCATGTGCTCTCCAGAAGCAATTGCAAAACTGAGGACTGTCCTCTATGCAGACAGATTTGTAAAGGGGGTGTAAGACTTCTTAACAATCACATAGAACAATCTGCTTTTTACCTGAAGGAGGAAATTGTTTTCTAAAGCTAAAATACTTGAATTGTCAGACGGTATAATCTCAGTGTGTGTGAGCTTTTGAATGGACCTGTGAGGAAGTGTAACAATCCATGAAATGTGAATAAATGGAAAGTTAAAAACTGGGCCTTTGACAGTTTTGTTTTTGTGATACTCTTGGCAGATCAACAGAAGAAGCTCATGGCGGTAGTGTACAGAAACATCTCAAGTGGGGGCTGGCCAAGGGGAGGCTGACGAGTAGCCTGCATTGAATTACAGTGGGGTGTAGAGAGCCTTGTGCTGGGCAGTGTCCAGCCTCAGACTAGNGGGGGCGCACAGCCTTCTACAGAAGTAACACTGAATTCTAGTCCATTCAGTGATGTGTGAAGTCCCCAGGGCTCTGAGCTGAGATTCCTAAGTGACAGGTGCTTCCTGAAGGGTAAGATTGTGCCTGAGCCCTGGGGCTTCCACAGACTTTCTAGAACTGACAGCTTTGGGGGCTACCATCCTAAACTCTCTGAAGCAGACCTCGGGCTAAGTCTTTATTTGATATAGTTAGTGGTTTGTTTGTACAGTCACACAACTAGTGCCAGCCACCGTGTGAACAGAGGACTGACGCACAGCTGTGCTTGACCTCCACTGGCTGGCAGGCTTCCTCCCTGTCATTCCAGGTATGGCCATGAAATACCCATGAGCACCAGCATTCCCAGAACTGCATGTCCTTGTCCAATGCCATTGTCAGGTACCCTACCTTCCCTTTGAAAAGCCTCAGGCTCTGGCTTTTGTGACAAGCTGGGGTGACATGGCTTGCTGAGGGGTCAGGTCTATATGGCCCTTTCCAGTGTACCTGTGGAATCACTCAACTTCAGTGGTTTCTGGAATTAGCTTAAGTCTGGAGTAAAATTGTTTATTCAAAATATAATCAAAGCTCACCAGAAACAATGGTTATTTCAAACTGAGCAACCTAATTGCTTTATTAAAGTCAAATTCCAAAATGAAAGAGCCATCCACATAAAGGAGAGAAGAGTCTTGATAGCCTGCTGGCTTACATGAGGCTGTAGGAGGCTAGTGAGTGACAGTGTAAGAACAGGGCCCTTTCCTTCATCGCCCATCCCCCAAGCAGGCTTCCCTTAAGTTTCCCAGCTTTCTGTCACTTTTAACAAGCACAAAGTCCGATGTCTCCAGGTGACATGGGTATATACAATGAGCTACAAGGAGTGCATTATTTTACATTGCTCTTTTTTTCCATACGTTCTGCAAGGTTGTCCTTTTCAGGGAGAATTTTCTTCCAACCTAGGGCTGACAGGTGCTCCTAAAAGGTATGGGTCAGGATAACAGACCTGAGACCGCAGAACTGCCTTCCCACAGCATCTGGGAGCTGGAATGCTGGCCCTGCAGCCAGCCTCCTGGGCAGAAGCCTGAGGAAGGCTACCCAGGGGTTGACGTGGATAGCAAGGAGGCGTGACTTACCTGCTAAGCCGACACCTCCTTCCCACCACCTTGAAGTTGGAGATACCAGTTCAGAAAATTCTGGTCCTGTGTTTCTAGGGTAGTGGCCGATTCCTTACTATGTCCTGTCAGAACCCTGTCCTCCACTGCAGTTCCCAACTCCAATGTATAGTATATTAGGCCCAATTCCTTGTAACATAAGGAAGCTATTTGTCATGTTTCCTATGCATGAAATGTAGCTGTGATATTTTCAACCTGTGATGATTGCAGGTGCCTGCTCAACAGCCCTCCGACACAGGTGCTGGGCAACAGGGACAGTATGGTCCCTGCCGGGATCTTTCCTAAATTCCCTAGGTTCCCAACTTCTATTCCAGCTGTCTTCCCACTAATATAAGGGTTTTTTATGGGATTTTTCTTAGAAAAACTTGGGAGGTTTCAGTCCAAACACTGCCAGGGCGTATTTTCATGGGAGCACAGAATTGAGCCCAAAAGGCATCATGTGATCAGCTTTGGAAACGCCTACAACTCTGGCCAGGATGGTCACTGTCCCCCTCACAGGCTCTTCACAGACCAGCAGCCAGCAGGACAGCCAGTGCATGGAGTGGCCTGTCAACCCCAGCTGGAACCATTTCAGAACAGTATCTTGTGGCAAAGCTTGCAGCAAATCAAGGCCATTCCCTTGACTTGCTATAGTGTCTTGTCTTAACCTGAAATGCATATTATTAAAAGAAACAGGTACAGGTCGGGGGCACTTGTAAGAAAACATTTTAAATGTCTCTAAATGCAAAGCAATGTCTCAAAGAACCAGGAAGTCATAAAGCAAAGTCAACAGCCACCATAAAGCCTACTTTGAGAGCCTTGAGAGGCTGTTGGATGAGGATCCATGGGAAAGCCACTTCCCACTCCCCACACTAATACGTTCATATACTCAAGGCTTTGTTGAATTAATTTTTTTAATTACTCATAATTTTGAAAGAGGGAAATTTACTATTTGCATCTAAGTGTCCTGACCTACAAAGTAAGGCTGAAGTCAAAAGAAGCTAAGGGCCAAGGGGTGCAGTCCAGCTGATAAGAGTGCCTGCCCAGTGGCACAAAGCCCTAGGTTCCACCAGCACCGCATAACACCAGGCACAGTGGTGTAAACCTGTAATCCCAGCACGTGGAGGTAGAGGCAGAAAGCTGTTAGATCAAGGTCATCCTCTGCTAATACAGGAAGTTTGAAACCAAAACAAATCCTATTGGTAGCTAATGGTCTGTCTTAACCTGAAATGTGTATTATTAAAAGAATTAGGTACAGGTCAGGGGCACTTCTAAGAAAACAGTTTAAATGTCTCTGAAATGCAAGGCAGTGTCTCAAAGAACCATGAAATCATAAAGCCTTGGGAACAGAAACCTGTAAACACAAACTGTCAGCAAGCCATGGCTTCTTCCACTTCNGGATATATCTGCTGCAGAACTCAGATCCCCACCCCAGCCATAGGCTGTCAGGTCACTTAGCTTGGTGTGGTGTTGCAAGCAGAGGCCTGGAGGCCCATGTCAGCATCCCATCGGTGAAGGCCTTTTGGGTACTGCCACTCCTCACCTAGAGGGACAGGCGCTTTGGCTACTTCCCAGAAGGGCCATTACAGATGCTCCAAAAGGCTACTTCTGTTCAAGCTTAAGATCTGGACATTTGGTCTTGAGGCCCATCCAGGTGACGCATCCCATGGCACTTGTGTGCTGGTGTCTCTTAGAGCCCTTAGTCCTTTTGGGTCCTATATTTATTTTTCAGGGTAGCTACATCCAGAGGTGAGAGTGAGCCTGAACGGAGAAACCGTGTGCTACCAAGATACTTGCATCTTGAAGCTGGACAGGACAGCTAGCCTGAAAAATGGACAGGACTAAATCATCAAAACTCATTATATCCACAGTTTTGGGCAAAACTTAAAACTTATGACACTGCCAGGAAAAAAAGATATAGTTAGTAGAATAGGCCAACTACACAGGGGCTGGGGTGTCTTTTAATGAAAATGTTTTGTTTGAGACCGGGTCTCACTATGTAGCCCTAGCTGTCCTGAACTCGCTGTCCTTGAAGTCATAGAAATCCACCTGCTTCTGCCTTCCAAGTGCTGGGATTAAAGGCATGTGCCACCACACCTGGCTTATTTTATTTTTTTGTTTATGTTTTAAATAATAATCTTTTGGAGTGGAAATGAGCAAGATCTCAGGAGGTAAGGTAGACACTGCCTGAAGAAACAGGGACACCCCCTCCAAAGAGCACAAAGCAAACAGCACTTTCTCCTTAGTGTCCTAATATGTTGTATGAGGACAGGCATGTTCCCAGGAAAAAATTAAAGATGGCCTCAGAAGCCAAACTATCAACTCCAGGATTCTGGGAGGTGCTTCTGTCATGTGTCATTTTCAAACTTTGAGACGGGGTCTTGCTACGTAGCCTAGGCTGGCCGAGAACTCTGTCCTCCCTCAGCTTCAGAATTGAGATTTGCAGACATGTGCCACCATGTCTGGCCCACCAATGTCAGCTATTTGAAAAAGTAAACATCAGACTTCTATCCCAGTTTTCAAGAGCTTCTGAACATGTTTGCAACTCAAAAGTGCCCTCTGGAGAAATGTCTGGCTGTGTACCCAGGGACAGCCATGTGGTTCCAGCAGTAGACTGGGGCTGAGAACAAGCTTGCCTCCTTCCACTGTTCCTCATGGTTCAGTTTTGAACTCGCTCAGCCGCTCTGGGGTGCTTTCCTCCTACAAAGGGATGGTGGTACCGAAGCATTAGAAATGGGCCTACGGATATCAGTTATTTCTGTGTGCTGCACAGAGCCAAGCTGCATGACACAGACTCTGTACTTTCCTATGGCCTGGGAAGCACTTGTACTCACAGTTACGCCAGCTTTGAGAAGCCAGCCTTGCCCAAGCCCAGCCAAGCGAGCACGGCTGAGCTCTGGGGGAGTGAAGCTAGAAAAGAGAAGCCATGGGATTGCTATGGGTCTAGGACTGTCCCAGTCTTCCACAGAAGACACACCTGGCTCTGTTTTCCCCAAGATAGCAAGTCCAGAGTGTGCAGACCCCAGAATGGCTGGGTCCTGAAGTGGCAGGATGCTATGACCTCCCTAGAAACAAACATGGGATCAGCATTCATACCCCTGCAGAAGAAATGGTTATCCTAGACTGCAGGACCACACCCGCAGACCTGAGGTACTCTGCATTCTAGGGCAGGCTGGGAGTCTGCTTCAAGGGTTAGATTAGAATGTGACCCCAGGCTCCAACAGATGAGTGTGTAAACTCACCCACTACTCGTCCCTTTGGAAGGAGTTATTTCAGAGCAGGCCACCTAACACCCACTCCTAAGACCCACCCTGAGCTATGCAGAATGACATGTGGTCTAGCCCAGACTCAGCCATGCACTTGAACCCTGGAGACTTCAGTGAGGTAGGTGGTATCAGCCCCATTTTACAGGTGGGCAAACTGAGGCAGAATGAGATGCAATAGCTTGCTTTTAATAACAACATACAAAATCTAGAGAAAGCCCCAAAGTAGTCCCCACTCCCAGAGACCAAGGAATGGAGCCGTGCTCCTATGCCTGCTTTACAGCCCAGAGGAGCTAAGCTCTACATACACAGCTGAGTTCTCCGGAACCTGGGACACTAAACCCAGCGACCACAGGGCCCAGCTTCCAGTTTATTCCAGTTGGGTAGAGGAGGCCTGAGCTAGAGCACACTGCCAGGGGGAGCCCTGGGCTGCTGACCTGTGGCCATTTGCACTCACTGAGGACAATGTCTGCTCCTCTCTGCTTAGGATGGCCTCACCAGCAGCCCTGTCTGCTCCTCTCTGCCTAGGAAGCCAGGCTGAGGACAAGACCAGCATGCTGACCACGCACGGGGCAAAGAGGACAGCACCAGCCTCGCTCTGAGCTCTGGCTCCAGGGTGGTTCTACCTAACACCTTCCTGCGAAGATTCCAATCCCAGTCCCCATCAGACATCCTCAGCGCTCAGCACAAATTCCCTCCCACATTGCTTCAGAACAAAAATCTGCGTCCCAGGGTCAGAGGTGTGTGTGTTGGCGGTGTTCTTTGGATGGAAGCGAAGGCCGTTCTGGGGGATCGGGCCTGTCTGCCCCAGCTGGAGCTTGAGATCCATTCTGAGCTGGGCACGGGTCGAGGTATTCCCAGCCGACAAACAGCTCGTGTCCCCTGACTCCCAGCTGGAACCCACTGCAGCAAGTAACTGTGGGGGAGCAAGTTTGGGCTGACTCGCGAGCTGAAGTTTGTCAGTACTGCATTACAAAATCTTCAACTGGCTTTGTGTAGGATGTGTGGACAGTGGCCTGGCACAGAGCCCCAGCAGGGGGACGGGAGTCGAGGTCGGGAGGTCTAAGAACATTCTGGAAACTGGCAGCCCCTCATGCTCTCTATGACCTCGTGGTGTCTCTGGCTCTCTGGGAGTAGAAGACTCTCCAGAGATGGGCTGAGGGGGCCGAGTGCAGGACAGGGTGAGAGCAGAGCCAGCAGAGGAGGAGGACGAGGCACTTCAGTTTGGGCTGGTGTTCATGGAGTCGGCCCTGGCCCCAGGAGTCGAGTGGCCCTGCCTGGCTGTAGCTCCAGCGCTGGCTTGTCACAGAAGACCCCCGTGGTGGTGACAGGTAGGCACTTGGCAACATTCCCAGGGCCAGGCAGGGCCAGGGCTCCGTGCAGGCTCCACACACACTAGGTCATCAAGATGGGTTTCTGTCGTACTTCCAGGATGTCTAGGATGACAGGAGGGAGCAGGCAGGGTGAGGACACTCTTGGGAGGGAGCCACAGCTGTCCTGTACACTC
>LOEQ01001704.1:55684-74131 GCA_001685075.1 Bramus lutescens | reverse complement strand
CTACTGCCGGTGACCCGCCAACATTTTTTTAAAAATCATAAAAACATGTGTGCCTGATGCATGTGGATGGCCAGAAGAAGTTGTTGGAGCCATGGGAATTGAAGTTACAATGATAAACTGCCATGTGGATGCTGGAAATTAAACCTGGGTCCTCTGGAAGAGCAATCAGGACTCTTAACCACTGAGCCATCTCTCCAGCTCCTAAGTTTAGCTTTTTATGTGTGTACTGGGATCTGAACTCAGGTCCTCATGCTTGTATGGCAAGCATTTTGCTGAACTATCTCCCCAGCCTCCAAAGAATATTGTTCAGTGTTATCTAAAATTCTCTCATTGGCACTCTATTCTTTTAATAGCTCCTACTGAAACTGCCCTGGAGGGGACAAGCTTACAATTATAATTAGATACCCATGCCTTGGTAAGAAGGAAGGATTCACAGATTTTAAAAGCAACACTTTATAGACTTGAGATCAGGGATATTTGGGATAACATTAATAAGCATTTGAGCCCAGGGGCTCAAATATGCTGGCAAATGCTCTTCCACTGAGCTAATTTTCCTCAGCCATTTTGAATGTTTTATTTTAAAACTGGATCTTGCTAATATACCCTAAATGAGCATAGAATGTTCTTGCCTACTCTAGGATTACAGACACAGACAGATGCACATAAATAAAATGTTTTTGTTTGGTTGGTTTTTGCTTTTTTGTTTTTCGAGACAGGGCTTCTCTTCTCTGTGTAACAGCCCTAGTTGTTGCTATCCTGGAACTCACTCTGTAGACCAGGATGGCCTCAAACTCACAGAGATCCGCCTGCCTCCATCTCCCAAGTGCTGGGGTTAAAGGTGTGTACTACCCCCCCCCACCAGAGGAACTTTTTCAAAGCCCAAATCTGCATCCTTCCTAGTCTGAAGGTGGGACCAGGTGGAGCTCCCTACCTCTCCCTACTGCTATTTTGGCATCTGTATTTGCTTCCATCCTTCCAGCCATGAACTCTTAGTGTTATTTCCTCTGTCTGAAACGTTCCTTCCTGTTACATTATTTTTTCCAGGGAAGTGTTGAGAGTCTGTGACCCAGCTCCAGGTCTGGTTTTCCTTGATTCCCTAAAAGCCTGTTCCTGCCCAGAACCCCTGTGTCCTTCCAAGCCACTTCATCGCTATATTGGAGAAAGAAGTGGACTAGTGAGAGAGAGAGAGAGAGGGGAAGGGGGGCGGGCAGTTCTTGGGTGTGATGCTGGACCCTCAAGGAAGAACACAGCTGTTTGCCTTCAGGAGCTGACACACAGTAGGCCCTCTATAAATGCATGTGAACCCGTGAAAAGTAAGTGAACAGGAGAAGGATTGTAGAGGGCATGAGATCCTTGTACCCACAAATAAGCGCTAGGGAAACCAGGAATGTTAGATATGCAGGCTTGTCTCTTCAATGGAAGTGTTGTGTACCCATTTTCCACCCAGAAGGCCAGGGGTGGATGTTGTTGATAGCCTGGTGATCTGTGCTATCTGTAGGGTCAGGCCACACCTATGTCCCCCAGACTGTTATGTTTATCTCAGACCCTTCCTCCCTAGACCTTTATCTTGAATATTGTTTCTCAGTCAATAGAACCCATCCCCAGGAGAGATGTCAAACACGTCACGTGTACTTTGTGGTTTGGTGACTGTGGTGGTTTGAAAGAAAATGGCCTCCAAAGGGCCACTAATGGGAGGTGTGGCCTTGTTGGAGTAGGTGTGGTCTTGTTGGAGGAAGTGTGTCACTGTGGAGGTGGGCTTTGAGGTCTAGTATATGCCATGCCCACTGAGCCGGTCTACTTCCTATTGCTTTCGTATCCAGCACCTTGTCTACCTATGCAACACCATTGTCCTGCCATGATGATGATGGACTGACCCTCTGAACTATAAGCAAGCCACCACAATTAAATATTTTCTTTTTAAAGGTCATCTCTTACATGGTGTCTTTTCACAACAATAGAAACCCTGAGACAGTGACCTCTTGATGACCTAGGCCACAGCAGATCCTCCCCTAGGCCTTTAAGCTCTAGAACCTATCCTTCTAGAAGAGGTCGTGCATACTTTACAAAGGATTTGATGGAGTCACACCTTCAGCTTTATTGAAATAATTGTTACCAGGAAACATGCTTCCAAAATTGCACTGTCCACAAATATGCTTATAGTAAACAGCTGGGGTCAGACTTTAGAAGTTTGAAACAATGCCAGCTAATTACTTTGTGTTGAACCAGATTTCCTTCTTGTCTCATGCAAATTGTTACTCTGCTGGCTGTGGTGTTTACAGGGATCCCCCTCCCCCCCCACACTGGATGAGACTAAAGCCACTGTCCCAAGATTGTGAATCCCCCTGCTGGCTGTAGGGGTGACTGCTGGCTGTTAGTGGCAGTCAAGGAGGTCACCAGAGGATCAGGTCAGCAGTGAGACATTGTTCTAGGGGAAGAGAGGCACCCTCATGTCCAAGTCCCTCCCTGCTGCTGTGGACCACAGCTGGACCTGGCAGAACAGGAGTCAAAAAAAAAAGGCTCTTTCTGTGTAAGAGGCTATAGAAGGCTTTAGCTAAAGAGACCTTAGCCTCCTCAACTTTCTCTGAGGAGCCCCCAGGTCATAGCTAGAGGGGCCAGGACCAGGGTTGTGGAGTAGAAGAAGACGGGCTGTAGATCAAGAACAGCAGAAAAAGTAGGGACTTGGGTTCAAGTCTTATCCAAGCCCATTGGGCACAGTGACTGCCAGCCCCTTCCCTGCCACAGACATCAGTTTCCCCATGAGTCAAGAAGGAAGTGCACGTTAATGGAGTGTTTCTTCCTTCCAGGTTCTGACAGCCCGGAGGAAGAGGGAAGTGTCCTCCCCAGTTCTGCCTAGACTATCCCCTCCCCCCAACTGGGAGCATGGCCCAGCCTCCGAACCTCAGTGTTCTCCATTGCAAGATGGGATGGAACTGGCAGCTCACATGGAACTCACATGGCCCTAGGCAGACTCCATGGGAGGACGCCTGGCAGCCCCTGCACACCTAGACTCTGTGTGGTCTCTGTATTCAGAAAAATAATGGTTCCATTGGGTCCTCCTCCGCCGGCAGCCTGCCTTCTCCCAGCAGGTCCTGGAGGGCTGGATGTTGGTGAGACTGAGGGGAGTTGCCCCCATCCCACCCTGCAACTGCAGACCGGGACTTCACATGCTCCCCTTATCCTAAGAAAAAGAACACATGCCTATGGAGAGGCCAGAGGGCTGGGTGCTGAGTGAGACCAGGAAGTGGACAGAGCTCTGGGTGATTGGAGGCCCTGGTCCTTCGCGGCTTCCAGTTGGGTTGGTGGCCTCATTGTTCCTGAAGAACAGCCGAAGATTGCTCTCTGGCCAGTACCAGGCATTTCCAAGGCCTGACCAGACTTAATCCATCTGCCAAGTTCACCCTGGGCTTGGGCAGCAGGGACCGGACCTGATTTCACAAGTCAGGTTCTGCCCATGTCAGTGACTCGCCCACTGCTGCGAGGAGGACGAACCGAAGGCTAATTAAATTCAGGGTTTGAACCCAGCCCTCTTCCTCTTCCCCCTCAAATGCAGTCAAACCTGAAGAGCCCTGAGTCCATGCAGAGGAAGGTTGGCAGCCTCATGGAGGATGCAGCCCTGCCTTTCTGGGATTCCAGAAGGAGGTCAACCTTCTCTTCTTCTCAGCTCTGCAGTCAACACCAAAACCTTGGCAGGACTGTCCTTCGAGCCCACTGCCACCTTCAGGAGTTCTGCTGTGCCTGGTTAAAAAAAAAAAATTACAACTGGGCTCTTCACAGATGGAGGGGGCAGGGAAGGTCATGGGTCCCTCATGTCTAACCCCTCCCAACCATCTGTACTTCCTAATTCTTCCCTAATTGCACAGGACTTCGGGGTCTTGGGAGAGTTGGGGGAGGGACTAGAGGATATAGGTGGGAGGGGCTCCATTAATTCAACTGTGGGAAAGTCATCGTTCCTGCTGCGCAGACTGTCATGTGCAGCCTTTCGCCAAGGAAGCACCCACAGTCCTGCCAACAACCGTCACCTATGGGTTGTGAGTAAGCCCAATAAACTCCCTGGTGCTCCAACGTGGACTTTGGTGGAATCATTGGGACCTGAGGAGGAGGGGTAGGTGCTGGTCACATCTCCCCCTGGCAAGGAATTTTAGTAACAGGACTGCTTTGATGACTCGAAAGGGTCCCAGGCCAGGGAGTGGCCATCCAGAGCCCTGGGCCTGCTAAGCTTCCCTCTCCAGCCCCGCCTCCATGCTGCCCCCTTCTGTTCACTTGCAGCAGCCTGCGCCACATTCCGAAAACCCTGGTTGGATCCACCAGAGTGGAAGAACTTGAAGCGGCTCCTGTGTAGTAAGAGCCTGTCATGACATCTGAATCTTGGACCCAATCACTAGGGTACCCTCCTGGCAGGGTCTTCCTCACAGAGAAGGAGGTGGCAGCCTCAGGGTGCTGAGGCTGAGTAGGCACAGCTTTGCGTGGGAGGACAGGTGAAGCCCATACCCCAAAGCCCAGGGTTCAACCCCAGGCATGGTGGTTCATGCCAGTCATCTGAGCATCAGGAAGGCAGGGGCAGGAGAGATAATTCAGCTGTTAAGGGTTCTTGCTCTCCGATCGTGAAGACCAGAGTTTGGGTCCCACAACCACGTGCCTATGTGAAGGATATCAGACACCCTCTTCTGGCCTTCATGTGGGCACACATACACAAATGCACACACACACACAGACACACACACGTGCACACATGTATACACATACACACATGCATACACTAAACAGGAAATGTAGCATCGAGACTTTAGAAAGAACTCCTATAGAGAGAAAATAGGGAGACAACCCATTGTCAAGCTGGAGTGCAGCTCAGCGGTAGAGCGCATGCCATGTGTGAGACTCAGTTCCATCCTCAGCACCACGAAAAAAGCAGTCTCTTAGTAGCAGATTAGAATGAACTTGGCCCCAAGAAGATAAACTAGAAACCTGCGAGAAGAGATGCAGTGTCCTTTAGCAGGGAGGGAGCTGTGTCCATGACACATGGCTACACCCACTTCACAGCGTTCAGAAGTCAGACTGAGCCTGACAACTGTGGGTGGGTGTGTCGTGAGATTTTGGGGACTGAGACAAAATACCCGAGGAAACAGTTTTAAAGGGGTGAAGGTTTGTTTAGGCTCCTGGTTTCCGAGGTGACGGCCCGGCACTCGCTACTCGGTTGCTTTGGGTCTAAGGCAGAATGTCAGGTGGTGGGCGTGCGTGGCAGAGGCAGCTCACCTCACAGCAACCAGGATTTGAAGAGCAAACAGAAGGGGCTGGGGACGTTCCCTAGGGGAACACCCACAAGGATCTGCACCCCTCAGCAAGGTCCTACCTCCTAAGGTCACGTTTTTTCTCTCGGCAGCCTGTCAAATACCGACCCCATCAATGGATCCACCTATGGGAGGGATCAGAGCCTTTCCGATCCAATCACCGCCTCCCCATCTGTGAACACTGCCGCACTGGGAGCCAAGCCCTCGAAACACAGCTTCCCAACCATAGTGAGGGAGCACAGGGTGGGACTGGGGTTCCCAGCACAGCAGCTGGGATGTAAGTGCCCAGGCACTTTGAGACAACTCAGGCGGTTTTGTTTTCGGTATTGTTTCTGTTGTTGTTTTGTTTGTTTTTGAAACAGGGTCCCTCCAGGTAGCCCTGGCTGGCCTGGAACTCACTATGTAGAGACTAGCTTGGCCGCCCCCGTGCTAGGATTAAAGGGGTGCACCACCAAGCCTGGCTTATGCCTCAGTTTCTTAAAAAATGAAACACATGTCTGCCCCACGACCCAGCCATTCTGCTTGTAGGTGCACAGAGGCAATTGAAATGTATACAGCAGTGTCACAGTCACCGCTAAAGGAGAAAAGTGTCCATCCATTGACAGGCAAATGGGCCAACAGACTGCAGATTTGTCGCCTGACAGTGCTATCCTACTCAGGCATAAGAAGGAACAAACCGTCAATATCATGTAAGAAAATGAATGAATCGCCAAACGATTTCGCTGAGTGTAAGAAGCCAGGCTCAGGCCGAAGGAGGGCTTGCTGAGTGGTTCTATTTACATGTTATCATGGAAAGCACAACCTCAGTCTAACCTGTATCCACAGAAGCAGACCTGAAACTGCCAGGGTGGAGATGAGCTGGGACAAAGAACTGGGAGAGGAAGAGGGATGAAAGTTCAGCGTTAGGGTTTATGCCTGTAATCCCAGCACTCAGACTCTGAGGCAGGAGGATTGCCATGAGTTTGAGGTCAGCTAGCAGATAAACTCAGACACACACACACACACACACACACACACACACACGAGTTGTGAGCTACCTGGCATGGGTGCTGGAAACCAAACTCATTCTCTTAACCACTGAACCATCCCTGCCAGGGCTTCAGCTTACTCTTAAAACTGTGCTTTTGATTTTTCCCAGGGAGGAAAGACTGGCTCACAACATTATTTCTAACAGCATAGAGGCCAGTGGCTGAGAAAAGGTCCACCCAGTTCTCCGGGACCCGGGTTCCTGACGGCATCAGTTTCTCAGCTCCACATGGTGGCCCGGTTGTAGAGCGAGCAGATGAGATGGAAGAGGCAGAGGATTTTGTGCCAGGCTCTGAACTTGGGTTCTTATACTTGCAGCAAGGAAGCATTTTACCCATGAGTCACTTTTCCAGCCCCAAATTAAAATCTCTCTAAGGTTGAGTTGGTATAAGGACAACTGGGTCAAAGTCATATGTTCAGGGACCAGGGAGATGGTTTAGTTGGTAATGGCACTTGTCAAGCAAACTCTGAGTTCAACCCTGAAACCCACATGAAGGTGAAAAAGGAGAACAGATTCCACAAACTTGTCTTCTGATCTCTATGTGTGTACTGTGATGTGGACATGCATGTATACACACTCACAACTTAAAAGCCTTTTAATTATATGTTAAACTGGCGTCGTGGCACAAGCCTTTAATCCTAGAACTTCTGAAGTGGAGGCAGTTATTGTAAGGTCATTCTTGACTACAAGGCCAACCTTAGCTACATAAGACCTTGTATTTAAAAAAACAAAAAAACAAAAAACCCTTAAAAAACCCCTGGGCATGATGGTGCACCCCTTTAATCCTAGCTCTCTGTGTGCAGAAGTGATAGATCTCTGAGTTTGAGGCCAACTTGGTCTATATAGCGAGTTCGATAGTCCGGTTCCTGTAATAAGGACTCTGTCTCAAAACAAAACAAAAAAACCCATAAAACAAAGGATATGTTTGTGATGGTGGGTGTAAATTGTCAACATGACAAAATCTAGAATGACCTGGAAGTTGAGCCTCTTGGCATGGCTGTGGGGCATCATCTTGTGTTAACTGATGTAGGAGAGCCCATTTTAGTTGTGGGTTGTCACATTCTCTGGGCAAGGGATTCTGGGACATATAAAATGGAGAATGGAGACAGCGAGCGGAGCACTAGCATGCTTGTGTTCATTCCTGTCTCTGACTGTGGGAAGCTCCCACTGCCTTGATTTCCCCATCGTGACTGACTCGTACCTTGAGCTGTGAGCCCAAATAAACCCTTCCTTAAGTTACGTTTGTCCGGGCATTTTAGCACAGCAGCAAGAAGGAAACTTAAGACAATGATAATTTTCTATCGCAAAGCTTTCTTTTTCTAGTTCTGGTAGTATTGAGCGGACCACCCTGGTGCACACGGTCACCCCTCCGTGGCTGCAGATCCCACGAGCGCCGCCAGAGGGCGCTTGACACCTGCGCTGGGTGCGGGGGACGCAGGGACACTCCTGTCAGAGAATTCCTGCCCATGGGCCTGCAGTTCCTAGCAAGCCTCCCGCACCCTGCACCCTTCTCACCCCACCTTAGCACAAGCAATTCCCTCTGCCAGGAACATTAACTTTCCTTGAGGCATCCTGCCTCCAGGAAATCTTCCAGGTCTGGGGTGGGTCCTTGCTTAGGCAGTCATTCATTGCTGCACTGGCTGGCATTCCTTGCTATCTTCTCGGGAACAGTGGTCAAAGAGTCACAGGCTGGAAATAAGATTGTATCCCTCACCACCCTGGAATGGTCCTCAGGGGATACCTCTGAGGGCTGAGGTGTTTTACAGCACTCTGATACCTCTTGGTGGAGCCTTGCCTGTCAACCTTTACCTCCTCATGTGACCACCGCAGGCCGCCTTGACCCGTCCAGAAAAGGAGCCCTCCAGGCCTGCTCTAATAAGACCTTGGTGTCACCTTGGCCTTGCTTAGATTTTTTTTTTTTCAGAGGGTTCTTCCTCCTACTGAGACTCTGCCTGCTGGGATGGAAGGTTCACTTGAGAAACAGGTCCTGTATGTGTGAGCAATAACAAAGCTCAGAGGTGCCTGAAAAGGGACACCTGCATGACTAGGTGGCTTCCTGTCAACTCTGGAAGAACCCATCTCTCATGGTTGGGTTTGAATGAGCTGTAGTACTCAGCCATAGGTCAGTGGTGGCCTTCAGCTCACACATGCGCAGTGAGGCTCAAGCCAAGAGTGAGATTGGATTCACATTCGAGCTTCAGTTCTCCACGGCTGTGTGACACAGGTAAATGGTAAAAACCTAGCTGTGCCAGGATTCCCAGGGTTTGTGGCTCAGGTAAAGGTTAGACGTAGGCCCAAACTTTTTCCTTGGACCTACAAGCCATCACCACATGCCCAGGGAGATGGGAGAGGGAGGATAAAGTCAGCATGGACCTGGGATGGCTGTGGACTCTGACAACTATGGGTAGTAATGGCCTAGGCTGTCCTTGCCTGTTCCTAGACGGACAACACATGGGGTACGAAGAGGGTCTTATCCTAGAGAGGACCCTGCCCAGGAGGCAGAGTTCAGTCCCTTTTCCTAGGCCACAGGTGAGCCAAATGACTACAGGTAACATGGTGACCAGATGGTCAGGCACAAGGGCTGGGCCTCGGGCTTGGTTTCCCACAGTCTTGGATCTAGACTGTGGTCCCTCTGCCCTGAGCCATGGCTGGGTCTCCCAGACTGCCCCATTCTCTGCCCAAATTTTGAAAGATTTTTGTCTTCATTTTTACACACATACACACACGCAGGCAACGTGCATGCACACGCTAGTATGTGCACTGAGCACAGGTTCCTATAGAAGCATCAGATTCCCTTGGAGCTGGAGTCATTAGCCGTTGTGAGCCTCCAGACTAGGGTACTGGGAACCAAACCTGGATCCTCTGCAAGAGCAGCACACTGTCTTAACCCGAGTCATCTTTCCAGCCCCCAAATTCTGACCCCAAATTCATGAGTTGAAACCTCACCCCAGTGTGACTGTTATTGGGGACCCCTGGGAAAATCATTAAGGTTAGAGGAGGTCAAAGTGTGGGTGCTCAGATCAGTGCCCCTGTGTGGTAGAGATGACTAGGAACCTTTTGTTTTGAATGTCCCCTCCTGTCCCAAGTGTGCCATATATGGATAGGATGAGGAGGTGTGTGACACACGCTTAGAATTCCAGCTGCTGGGAGAGCAGAAGAAGCAGAGTGGAAGCTTCAGGGCCAGCCTGGGCCACTTAAAAAGACCCTGTCTTAGAATAAAAAGTAAGAGGGCTGGGGATGAAGCTGGGTAGTAGATTGCTTGCCTAGAAAGTGTGTAGTTCAGGGTCCCTGCCCCAGCAGCAGGACTGTACGGAGTTGGAGTCTACTCTGGGCTACTTAGCGAATCCCACACTAGTCTGGGCTATAGAGACACCCACACCACAACCAAAGAAAGAAGAACAGGGTGTGGTGGAATATGCCTTCAGCACCCAGGAGGCAGAGTCAGGTGACCTCTGAATTCAGGTCCAGCCTGGTCTATATAATGAGTTCAGGGTCAAGACTACACAATGAGACCCTGTCTATAAAAAAAAAGAAAAAGGAGGGGGAAGAGGAAGAAGAAGAAGAAGGAGGAGGAGGAGGAGGAGAAGGAGGAGGAAGAGGAGGAGGAGGAGGAAGGAGAATAAAGAAATAAAGAGATGGCTCAACAGGTAAAGGTGTCTGCTGCCAAGCCTGATGACCTGAGTTCAATCCCTGGGACCCATAGGTTAGGGGTGAGAACTGCGTGTCAGAGGTTGTCACCTCACTGTCACACTTGAGCTGTGGTGTGTGTGCACCTATATATGTATATATATTCACAATTAGTAAGCATAGGTTGTCACCTCACTGTCACACTTGAGCTGTGGTGTGTGTGCACCTATATATATATATATTCACAATTAGTAAGCATAGTTTGTCACCTCACTGTCACACTTGAGCTGTGGTGTGTGTGCACCTATATATATATATTCACAATTAGTAAGCATAGTTTGTCACCTCACTGTCACACTTGAGCTGTGGTGTGTGTGCACCTATATATATATATATATATTCACAATTAGTAAGCATAGGTTGTCACCTCACTGTCACACTTGAGCTGTGGTGTGTGTGCACCTATATAGATATATATATTCACAATTAGTAAGCATAGTTTAAAAGCATGGAGAATAGAGTTCTGGGCTGCCCTGCTTCTTTTGCTTTGCCTTCCCTTCTGGATCCTTCATTCAGCAGACCCCTGTTCTAGGTTCCCCACGGAGGCAGGAATATCATTCAATAGTCCCACATTTGTTGTTGTTCTTGTTGTTTTTGGGTTTTCGAGATAGGGTTTCTCTGTATAACAGCCCTGGCTGTCCTGGAACTCGATTTGTAGACCAGACTGTCCTTGAACTCACAGACACCTGCTTGCCTCTGTCTCCCAAGTGCTGGGTTTAAAGGCGGCCATCACAGTCCTAACATTTGTGATCATCCCGAGCAGTTTGGTGCCAGGACATGAGTCCTGAAGTGGATCCAGATGCCACCAGCATCTCAGAGCTAACCTGCGTGACTGGTCAGTCTCTCTCCTAGGTAACAGGACACCAGATGTGCTAGTACTGATGGACACGTGCCCTATAAGAAGGCCCAAAGCTGAAAATGACCCAGAACTGAAGCAGGGGCCATTATGCTATCCCATTCAGGTTGAGTTACACCACCCTCAGGGACCTTCCCGCCTTGCCACTAAAGTGACAAACCCAGATGATATCCTAGGAACTTATTCCTCCCCTGCTGTGGCTTTACATATATTTGTGTGATTATGTGCTTCGTGACACCTCCGGTACAGTATCCCGAGGGCTGGCTCTCTTCAGTAACTGCTAGAATAACAGCACATAGAAGGGCACTTCCTACACACTAGCTCAGTGATACTTTTTTCTTTTTTTTAAACGAAGCTAACATTATTTTTATTATTTTTAATGATAATCACAACAAAACAGCACTTAAAAATAAATCTTGTTATGACTCGAACTAAAAACAATGTCTAAATGTGCTGCCTGCCCTTGGTCAGTGTGCACGAATGTGCTCTACCACGAACCAGGCATATAGATACAGGTGCTCCTTGCTCGACTGTGAAAGTCTTAGTTAGCGCTTCTTCCAGGTGAACTTCCTTCGGGCACCCTCCTGGCCTAGCTTCTTCCGTTCTCTGATCCATGGGTCAGGGGTAAGCAGTTCAGCTGGTCTCATCCGCTCTATCTCGTCCTCGGTGATGAAGCTGCACAAAGCACTGGCCACTGCCAAGCGTATGGCTCCTGCTTGCGCTGATCTCCCATCCCGGGAGACGGTGCAGGTTGCATCGTGTTTCTCCAGCAGGTCCAGGAAGTGGAAAGGGAACATCAGTTGTTCTCTGTCCTGTGTGACGGGAAAGTGAAGCAGATAATCAACTCCATTCACATGGATCTTCCCACTTCCGTGCTCATAAACAATCGCCTGTGCTGTGGCGCTCTTCCTCCTGCCTTCGCTGGCGCTGAAGGCCATGCTTCGCTCCCTGCTGCACGGCTCTATCACCTGCTTCTTTGATTGGACGGTTAGACTTTTGTGGAACCTCTGCATGAGTTCTTCCTCGGCAGGACCATATGGCCATGTCAATAACTTTTCCAGCAGCCAAATGAACTGCACATAATCTTGATCTGACAGTTTTTTCCCACTAACATTTCTTCTAGTTCCTCCTTAATCAGTCATCTGCTGCCAATCAGGTCTTTGGATTCAGTTTTCTCTGAAAGTGGACCTCTGTGTGTGTTCTAGCTGGAGGACCTTT
The DNA here is from genome assembly GCA_001685075.1 of Bramus lutescens. NCBI lineage: Eukaryota > Metazoa > Chordata > Mammalia > Rodentia > Cricetidae > Bramus > Bramus lutescens. Next base: position 62,058 of record LOEQ01001704.1, on the reverse strand, counting down.
CCATACACTTCATGCATTAATGAATAGTATGATTGTTCAACAGTGTAGAAGAGAAAATTAAATGGACAGCCATCTTCTCCCCCACTGGATTGCTCTTTGTTTTAGAAAATTTTGTTCAGGATGCTTCATTATTGGCCTGGCTTGCTTCTCAAACAAACCACTTGGGAAAAGGTAAGCAATAGCTCTGTCAATATCTTCTTTGGTAAAAGTTTCTTGGTCTTATCCCGTCATGTTGGCTAAGTGTCTCTTCCCTATGTTGAAGTCTTCAATCTGCTTTTTAATAAAATCCTCTGTATGTGATTCCTGTCTTGAGGCTTGGACATTCTTCTTTGTTGTTACAACTGTGGTATGGATTAGCTTTAATAGCTATATCACAGTTGGTGTGGTGTCTTTAAGCCAGTGTCGTTCAGAGGTGGTCCAGAATGAGTGCTCTTATACAAGAAGCTTCAGAAACTTGCCGCCTTCCACCATGTGAAGATTCAGTGAGAAAGGCATCACCTAAAATACCCTCATTAGACATTGAATCTCCAGAAACCTTGATCGTGGACTTGCCAGGCCTCGGAACTTATTCTGCTTCAGAAGGCAGCTAACTTGTTCCAAGTGTATTTCATCAAATTCCTCTATTGCTTCACCCATCCTGTGTAGTATCTATAAAATCTTCAGACTGAAGGAGAGTGGTTCTGTTTTCTAAACTTTGAGGGACTGGAGAGATGGCTCGGGAGTTCAGAACACCTATTGCTCCTGCAGAGAACCTGAGTGAGTTTCCCACACTCACATGGTTTATAGTCATTCATAACTCCAGTTCCAAGGGATCTGCTGGCCTTTTTTTGACTTCCATGGGCACCAGACACACATGTTTGTATGCAGACAAAACACTTTAACACATAAACACACATATTTATGCATGAATTTGAGACAGGGATCTCTCTATGTAGTTCTGGTTGTCCTGGAACTTGCTCTGTAGGCCAGGCTGGCCTCGAACTCAGGAGGCCTACCTCTGCTTCCTGAGTGCTGGGATAAAAGGCATGCACAACTACCACCCAACTCTACTTTTCATTTGTTTGTTTTAAATTACTTGTATGGGTATGGGCACATCAGTGCAGGTGCCCTTGGGGGCATCAGATCTTCTCTGGCTACAGTTACAGGCAGTTGTGAGCTGCCCCATGTGGGTGCTGGGAACTGAACTCCATTGCTCTGCAAGAAACCTCTGAGCAACCTCTCTAGTCCAACTCCTTCATTTTAATTATGGCTGCTTACATGAGTATGGAATTATAGGCATGCACCGTCATGCCCCACACATTATCTTATAAATCCAGCAGACCTCAAAGGAGACATGATGGTCATTTTAAAATAAGGACATAGTGCAGGAAAGTGTGGGGACTTGCCCGGGGTCATTTATACATTCAGATGCCCCATGCACGAGGACCCTTGTGAACCAGCCTGGGAAGACTTTAAGGGTTATAAGGGTATAGATGGTTGGCTGAGGACAAGGACATGAACTGGAGAGCCAATTCTACAGCAGGCATAGTGTTCTGACATCAGGAAGTAACTTCTCAGGGTTGCAACAGAAAGGATAAAGTCAGAGCTGCTGCCTTGCACCTGACCTGAGGTGGATGGCAAGAGGGTCTGGGAGAAACCAGGGGAGTGAAGGGGAAAGAATAAAGTTCTAAGTCCACCCACTAAAGTCCTACTGGTTGGTTGGACAGCATCTTCCCTCTGGGTCTCAGTTTCTCTACCAAACCACTATGGAGACAGTGTATCCAGAGATTCATGGAAACCCCTAGCAGACAGGCATGAGGTGACCCAGATGGACAGGGTGGGAGCAATATTCAAAGCACACAGAGTTCTGGGGATCCCCCCACCCATATTCTCCTTCCAGCTTGCCTAAGAACTTCTAAAACAGCCTTTGGGGATAGGAGCACACAGAACCAAGCTGCAGCCTGGCACCAGATGCAGGCTTTCAAGAGTCTAGGGAGCTCACCAGGTTTGAGATGCAGACTCTCAAGAGTCTAGGGAGGTCACTGGGCACCAGATGCAGGCTCTCAAGAATCTGGGGAGGTCACCGGGTACCAGATACAGGCTTCAAAAATCTAGGGCAGTCACTGTGGCATTTAGCCCAGTGAGGCCATGGTGAGACTCATTGTCAGTCAGATTGTCTCACGGGGTTTCTGCAAGATGCTCAACCTCCCCACCCACTCAATTCTATATCCTCTCTCTCTTTAAAAAAACAAAAACCAGAAACGTCCACAGAACTCCTACAAAAGCACAAACATAGAAGCTAAAATATACAAGCAAAAGACCAATAAGACAAAAAATGCCCAAATGATGCAAAATGCCTGCAAAACCACCCCTGAGTTAATTTTATGTTGGCCAACTACTCCTGGGCATGGGGCCTCCCTGGAAGTGTGCTTAATGTACTCAGTGACACTCCATCGGAGAAAACTAGGTTTTCCCTTGCTTGGTGGTATCAATTGCACTTAGCATTTTGGTTAGGGGTGAGACCCTGCATCCAGATCCCCCTCTCAGTGTGGGGCCACATCTGCCTTGAACCTGTGCCTGCCCTGTGCACACGGCCATAGTGTCTGTGAGTTCATTATATCTGTCATTTGCATTCATTCTTCTGGCTCCGACCCATAAGGGTTGGCCCAGGATATGGGGCCTGTGGGAACCTGGTGATGAGATTTAGTGGGAGATAGGGGGACAAGGGAGTGATCAGAAAAGGGTTTCCAGACCTCACAGATGACAGCCAGAGCCATGTCTGCTGCAGGCTTCATTCCAGTTGTTGACAAACCAGTTTTGCCCTACTAACCCAGAAAAGCTAACCTTTCTGCTGTGTGTGCCAAGCCTGCTGGTCCCCGCCCACATGCCCTTCTGGATTGTCATGTTGGCTTCTCCAGGGCCCTGGTGAATCTGACCTAACTCAGCTCTCAGTATCCAGCATGGGATGGGGCAGCAGGCAGGCCAGTGGCATGTTGCCTAAAATCAGGTTGTTAATCAGTGTATCGACCTGTGGTCGTTGCTCAGGAGAAGCTGCCTCCAGGGACTGCCCCCAGCATGAGAATCAGATCCTGACCCAGATGGACACTGTCAGGAACAGGAAATCACTGACCTCTGACCTCCTCCCGGACTTCAGGTCCTCTCCTGTAGTATGAAGGGAGGAGTAGGTCTTGGATCCCCCTCCCTGGATCTGTATTCACTCCAGTCCTCTCTCAGTTGGCAGATTCGAGTTCCACCCTCTGACTCCTCCAGCCAGACCTGGATCCTCTAGATATCCATCCCCTTTGGACCCTACATCTAATGCATCGATGGTGACCTGTTAGCGTAACCTTCAAAATACACTTAAAAACTTTCCTCCCTTCTGTTTCAGGGTCAGTCTGCGCCAGTGTCCTATGGATCCTTCCAGGGCACCTTGTCTAGCATGACCTAAAAATGAACTTGACACCCACAAAGAGCTTTTTTTTTTCCTTCTAAGCTATGTATACTGATTTTTAAAGCCTGCTCATAATGTTATGTGCATTCCATGTTTGGCCTACATGTATGTCTATGTTTGGGAGTAGGGGTCATTGAGACTTGAGTTACAGACAGTTGTGAGCTGCCATGTAGGTGCTGGGAATGGAACCTGGGTTTTCTAGAAGGGCAGCCAGTGCTGTAACTGCTGAACCACCTCTCCAGCCCCTTTAAAACCATATTCACTCATCTAGTATTAATAAGCTTACTACCCCACAGGACATGGGATCACTGTCACAAGCCCCTATCTCTACCCTCAATGGGATTTTGCTCTTGGATGTGACTCACCAGGAGCTACTTGGGACAGTAATGACCTCTCTAGATGATGCTGACTCTCTCATGGCAGACAACGGAACGTGGATCCTTTGTAAAAGCTGTACATGTTTTTAAGTGCTGATCTGTCCGACAGTTTCTGAATGTATTATGAAGGTTGAGCCCCAAAAGAGATGGGATTGTTTAGAGCCACTTGGAGATGCTCGGAACAGGGACAAGATGTGTGGCCATCAGAAGCCTGGGACTTTGAGTTTCTTCTGCTGGGTTGCAAGAAACAAACCATTATAGCCTATTCTCCACATGAGGTACAGTGAGAGCCGAGAAGACATGTAGGAGGCACCTGATCCCTGTCTTCTGTAGCTGGCTCCACATGTCTAGAAGCTCTGTAGTCATTATAGGGTTCAAAGTCTCAGGCAGTGGGCTCTGTAACTGAGCCCCATCATATGCATTAGATAAGGCTTTGTGTGCTGAACCAATAGGATGGGGTCACTGGGGAGGGGGCAATGCAAGACACTCCCTAAAGAACTCAGCCAATGTGGAATCCAAGTGGGAAGGGTAATGCATCAGGGATACAAGTACCAGTTCTATTCCAAAGGGACCCACCAGCCATTTTTGCCATTTTAATTTCCCTATTATGAGTCTCCAGTACACTTACTACAAAGTGAGGACCCCATTTCCCACAGTGTCTTTCTGTTTTCTTAGAGGGATGGAATCCCACAGCCTCCAAGTCACCAGGGTCAGAGACTAATACTGAAAGCCTTGTCCTACACTGCCGGCAGTCTCCCAGCTTGTAAAACCCACGAGGCAGGTCTGTCTGGCCTCTTGGAAAAGCAGTTCAGTGGCAAGAATTTCTACCCCACAATCTGCTGACATTGAACTCAAAAGAGGCCTGCACAGGGCTGGGCTGTTTTTAACCTTTCTCGGCACTGAACTTCCTGATGTCCCCATACTGGTCCTAGAGGCCAGGGTTCAGGAAGCAGTTGACTGCATTCTGGTATACAAACCCAGATCATGAGTGGAATGAAGTTCAGCCACTTTCAGCTAGTCTCTGGTTGAAAATGGAAAATTGGACTGAACTTCTGATCCTCCTGACTCCAACTCCTGCCAGATGTAAATCATGCTGCTACATAACCATGCTTTCAGAAGTTCAAGGCCATCCTCCATTACACACAGAAGTTTTTCTGTTTTTCTATAATTTGAGGCCAGCCTGCTACTTGATACCTGGGCTTTATCAGAAAAAAGAAAAAAAGAAAAAGAAAGAGCCTCAGAGAGAGACAGAGACAGAGAGAGACAGAGACAGAGGCAGGAGGCAGGAGAGACAGAGACAGGGGGATCTCTGTGAGTTCAAGGCCACAGTGAATTCCAGGCTGCACAGTGAACGAAAAGCACAATAAACCAAGATATTATTAACTTGCAAAAAGCTTTTGAAATGTTTACACCGGGCTGTGGCCACCACAGGGGCATGGGCAGTATCAAGGCTGGTTCTTTTTCTTTTGCGATGCCCTGGCACTGAGTCACCTTGCCTAGGGGTCTTCATTAGTCCCCCCCCCACTCCTTTGAGATCAGCACCAGTCACCCCCAAGGGAACTGGCTGACATTCCTCGTGAATCTCCCAGCCAAGTTCCAAAGCCAGCAGGCTTTAAAGTGGAGACCTGACTGCAAACACAAGGAGATTTTGTTTTATTTATTTTGCTGAGCATGTTTGGGCCTTTGGGGATTATTATTTAATTGGGCAAAGGGGGAGATGAGAAGATGTTTGTTTTTCTCATAGGAAACAGCAGGGCCTGGAGAAGTCATGGGATTGCAGGCCTGCTCTCTCTCACCAGCGGCTGCGCCAGTGACATCAATCCCCAGGACCCCCAGGAAAAACCCAGGTGCACAAACAATCACAAAGTCAAAAAAGCCAGCCAGTAAAAACTCCTGCAGGAAACCCCGCCCCTGCTCTGGAGCGCCTATCGTTGGGACTTTCTGGCAGCTCGGAATAAATTGTCTACCCAGCGTGTCAGAGCCCAGGGGTGTCCAACCCCACCCCATTCACAGAGGGGAACCGATTCCTAGAGAGTACAGAACTCCCCCCAGCACCCCCTTTTTTCGTATTGCTGGAAGTGAACCCAGAGTCTCATGCGTGCTAGACAAATGCTCTCTGTCCCTGAGCTACGTGCTGAGCCCTTCCCCCACATTTTTACACTGAAAATGTCAAGCCTGTAGGAATGCCGCGACAGCATAGCAGTGTGCAAACTCATTTCCATTTACTACTGTTGACAAGATGCACACTTCCTTCACCCTTCATCCGCTCTCTCTTCCGGTCTAACGCAGGACGCTTCAACCCTCGCTCCCACTCCAGCCCCGCCCCCCAACCTGTGTTGCCTTTCTCAAACCTCATCATCACTATAAAAACTGAACTTCTTTAAAAGAATAAAGAAAAATTATTTTTCCATGCTAGGCTTGGTGGCGCACACCTTTAATCCCAGCACTCTAGGGGCAGAAGCAGGTGGATCTCTCTGAGTTCCAGGTCAACCTGGTCCACATCACAAGTTCCAGGACAGCCAAAGTCACATAGTGAGATCCTGTCTTTTGTTGTTCTTGTTTTTTTT
>LOEQ01001703.1:309331-327548 GCA_001685075.1 Bramus lutescens | reverse complement strand
GAGGACCTTGGACTTCCCACAGGGCAGGGAACCCTGACTGCTCTTTGGACGGGAGGGGGAGGGAAATGGGAGGAGGGGAGGAGGTGGAAGTTTTTAATAAAGTATTGTTAAAACTGAAAAAAAAAAGAATCTATTTGGATGGAAACTTCTGGTGATAATAAACTATGAAATTGTTTTTATTTCTTGAATTGTATACAATTGATGTAAAATTATTTAAAATAAGTCACCTTCAGTATTACTGTTGATTTTTTTTAAAAAAATTCAAGATTTATTCTTATTTCTAAAGGAGGACCTGATAGATTAGTGCCTCTTTCAAAAAGAGAGGCAACACTGAGGCTTAACCCTGGGTGCCAGAACACACACATGTTGCAGCAGTGAGGACTGATATATGTTAGTATTATAGCAATTAAAACTTGATTTAATAGTGAGAAAGTGGTTAATAAAACATTTTCCAAATTTATTCCTGAAGTACTTCACTTTAGCATGTAATCAGCATTTCAATGTGATAGCTAATCTAAAGAGCAGTTTAGTTTCTCAGTAACTCCTATTGACTTTGACTACTTTTTCAGATCTTTTTATATTCCTACACCATTCAGCATATGGGGCTATTGAGAAAGGAAAGCCATTTTCTATGAAGAAAAACACCTTAGAGGATAATTGTGTGGTAGTTTAGAAGTGTTGCCCAATAGAGTAGGCTTTGTGTAGAGAAACAAAAAGTGGAGCATGCTTGGGACAAGATCTAGATGTTTGGATTTTTTGTTTTTGTTGTTTTTTTGGTTTTTCAAGACAGGATTTCTCTGTGAAAGAGTCCTAGCTGTCCTGGAACTCGCTTTGTAGACCAGACTGGCCTCCAACACACAGAGATCCACCTGCCCCTCCTTCCTGAGAGCTGGGATAAAGGCGTGCGCCCCCACCACACAGTTCTAGTTTTTTCAAGTACTGGCTTCACTAGCCAGGCAGGTAGCCTTGAAGGAAGGTAGGCAGGGCAATAAAAGGAAGGATTTTGTGGTTTCCACAAGTACCTCAGTTTTAAAACCCTCTAGGTAATGCTGAAGAAACTCCTATTATTGGAAGATTTAAAAAATACTGTTTGTCCCCCCCCCTTTTCCACATGGTGTGGATGTCAGAGAACAGCTTGTGTGAGTTTTCTCTTCTTACTATATTAGTTCCAGAGACTGAACTGAGGCCATCAAGCTTGTGGCATTCCTCTTTACCCCTGAGCTGTCTCACTAGCCCCATTGAAAGATTTTTAAATACTGAGTTTTTTTATTTTATATAAATACTCGAATGCCCTTCTTTATGTAAGATCACAATACTAGATGTTTCAGACTGACTTGTAAGTAGTTGGTATACTTAATGTGTGTTCCACAATTATCTAACGATTTGTGGAACATGGTTTGAGATATCTCTCTCCACTGTTGCAGTGACAAAAAATTATATAAAGAATTGGGGAGAACAACTTAAGTTGTAAAATACTTTTGAGCTTATGCCTATCCTTATATATATTGCCTGTGACATTTATAATATTTCACATTAGAGACTGTATTCTCCATGGCTGTTAAGATCTGCTATTTAAAATTCTCCCCCTTCCCCTTCTGTGTGTATGTGCATGTGTGTATTTCTAGTTTTTTTTTTATTGAAACGTTCACTTTGTCTAGTGAGTCCTTGCTTCCCTTCTTATCTGTGCCCACTTACCTTTATTTCATGTGAATGCTATAGCATTTGATGCATAAAGGTGTTTTCCCAAGAGCCTTTATTTATCCTAGGGCTGATATAAAGAGAAACAATCTGTCAGTCTGGTGGAGCTTTGTAACGATTCAAATAAACTTTCCATATTGTGCATTAATAGAAATGCTAATGGTAACAGAAAACCCCCTTTACTCCCTAGAGGGAGGAGAGACAATTGAGTCAGAAGCACTTCTCTTGCTTTGGGTCCATGTAACAAATTCCTCTCCTAGCTATGCAGTCTCATCAATTGCATATGTCCCAGTCCATTGTTTTTAAGTAGTGATTGCCTATTTACTACAGGCAAATCAATTGCTACCTCATATTCTTTATTACCTATTATATAAATATATTGTCATGTAACTATTTCAAAATAAAAAAACAATTAAATTCAGAATGTAAATGTTTTACTTTCTGTAAGCATTTTTTTTTTCTTTTTGAGATAGGGTCTTACTCTGTAGCCATGGCTGACCTGGAACAAAGATTTCCTTCTGTTCATTTGCCTATGATTCCCAAGTGCTGAGATTAAAAGCATATGCCATAAGGTCCAGTGAAAGTGTCTATTTTAATAGGTAACTTCTGAAAAAGAGGCTTCCTTGGATTATGCAGAGATCATATCTTTTTGTTAAAGTTTGTTTTCTTTTTTATTGAAAATAAATTTTTTTCATATGGTATATTCTGATCATGCTTTCCCCTCCTCCAACTCCTCCCATATTTTATCTTTAGCCTTAGCATTTAACACATTTTGCCATTCTTTTGCTCCTAGTTTGAGAGCTTATGAGACAAGTTGTATCATACTGTAGACATTTGTGCTCTTGTTACCTAATAGATACTTGGTAAATTCTATTATTTAATGACTTGACTTTGATAGTAATCAGCATTATTGCTTTGTGATTTTTTTGTTTGTTTCTATAGGTTTTTTCCCACCATCACACAATTATAAATCTTACTGTTCTAATATAATTAAGTTCCACAGTTATTTTAGATTGGTCATAAATGTGTATGGGAACACTCTTTTGGTGTTTATGTATAGGAGAAGATTTCTGAGTTTTAAGACCTGTGTAACAAAAGACTGAGACAGGCTTATTTAATACACAGTCTGAAGAAAGAAGCAGGGAAACATTATATTCTCCCTTTGCAGAGTTCTGTAGAAAGAAGTGGGTATGTCCCAAATGGACCCCAACAAGGCCTGAGTTCAGATTTCTTGGAGTTTCCATTTTCAGAAATGGGGATCCATCTTTTTCCTCCAGGTCTAGGATATTCTCAACCTTCCTGAGGCTGTGACTAACTAGTTTCCCATGCGACAGTGACCCCCAAATCATATACTTATTTTGATGCTACTTCATAACTATAAGTTTGTTACTCTTATGGATTGTTACGTAAATATGTGATATGCAGGCTATCTGATATACAAACTCCAAAAGGTCACGACTTGCAAGTTGAGAACCGCTGCTCAAGCTAATGTGAGTCATACAGCCTACTTTATTTAGGTCGGAGAATTTTTTTTTAAGGCTGGTTTGGGAGAAGGATGAAGGGCAGAGAGACTTTCTCCATCTGTTTTCTCAAATGCCAGATAGAATCTATTGTGCCTTGAGCTATGTCAGTAATAAGTGGTCACAGGAAGGAATCTACTCTTCCCAACTAACTTTGAAACATTTCTAAAATCAAATTATTTAGATATTTGCAATCACTTAAGCTTGCTTTTAAGAGAGAATGATTTATCTATTGCTGGCAGTTGTATGTAGTCAAGTTATTGGCTATAAACATCATGGTGACTTGGAGGCAAGCTTGGTGGTAGCCTTAGCCTTGTTTTAAGATGAATGAGTAAACCTATAGTAGTGCTAGCATCAGCATGCCTGTATATCGTTATTGACGAATTACTAAAGTTTGAATCGTCACGTTGTGAGAACGGTGTCCGCGGTAGCATCCAGAGGAGTGCCTGACTGTTATTTGACTAGAACCTGATGATAGTTTTCACTCTTTGTGCTGCAGTGAATGAATTCTCATATATGAACTCTGCTCTGAACAGAGAATCCCCTGAGAATAATTAATACTCTCTAAAATAAGTGAAACTTTGCTACTTTGTTTTAAAATTTCATCATTTCTCTGTGTTGCAGATGTTTAGGCTAGATACTCTTTGACAAGCTAAAACTTGGATTCCACACTAAAGTGAAAGTGAAAACATCCTTTCTCTGACACTTAACATGGTGTCTTTATCACAGAAGGGGAAGCAGTACAAGGTTCTACCATCGGGTCTTCCTCCAGCCTTCCCCAGTCTCTCTCTTAGACGCATGCAGGCTCGAATCAGTGAACTTAGTTCTATAGTACTACTTTCAAAACAGCTGGATAAATTCATAATTTTCTTAGTTATTTACAAGCTATTTGGAGGTGTTAGAATTCTTTGATCAATTTCTAGGCTCAGGAAGTTAAATATCTCCTATTTTATTGACCTAATGAAGGTTAGGATAGCTAATAGTCAATCAATTGGAAGAGAGTATTCTAAAAACAAATAGAGCCAACTTTATTAATTTGTTTTAGACTGCTTTGCTTTTTATGGAAATGTTTTTAATTTTACATATTTAAATTTTTCAGGTAACTTCGATTTTTACACCTATAACAGCTGAAATAACAAGTCTTGATTCAGAGAATATAGATGAAATTTTAAGTAAGTATCTTGATTTTTTTAAGTATATTTTCTTCTCTATAAATTTATAAATAAAATTTCAGTTATCTACAATAATTAACAAACTGGCATTCTGGCTCCTTTCACTGAGTTTACAAAAAGACTTTAGGTTTTGATTATTAGTAAATTTTTTTAAATGTGTGCCCTCTTTTCTGAATTGAAAGACTTTTAACTTTTTTATTTGTTCTGGGGTGGATACTATGCCTGACAATGCATTAGGTGGTCTGCTAGGGCCCTGCAGTTTCGGCTATACTCTGCTAAATATTGAGAGCCCGTTTTAATTAAATGACTTATTCTCCGATCTCTTTTATAACATTGATCCAGTTAAGTTCATTAACTATTGTAATGAATGTACTGTTTACTGACTGTATGATTATACATAGAATTAACTTGGGATATTCTGATTTTTGCAGATCCTAATGGAAAGGTCAGTGCATGGTTGATATGATGGGTGATTACAGGACAGGAGATTTAAAAATGTGTGCAGTGCCCTTAAATTCTTTCTTCTTTAAAAATCAAGACACCATGTCTCTGGTTTGCATGTTACCAAAACCGAAAGTATTAGAGATAAGAGGAATTAAAAGGCATTAATTGAGTAACATACTTTTTTTCTGTTCATGGAGCTTTAAATGTCAAAAGAACCTATTCCCACTTCTTGAGCTCTCAATAGAATATCTATATACCAGGTATTGGAAAGACACTGAAGGCTTATTAATATTTGTGCTGTTTGGCCAGCTTCCTGGCAGAAGCTGTCAGACTGCACCTAATTTGCATTTCTGTAAGTTCCTGGGTGATGCTGTAGCATCTGGCCCAGAAACCAGCTTGTGAATCACAGCTTGAGTGAACAGGCAAGTGGAGCAAATGTGCAGAGTAAAGGGAGGAACTTGACATGTACACTATTCTCCTCCCTCTTACCATCCAAATTCTGGAACATCGTTGTGTATTAGTTTCATGAGTGCTGGAAGAGTTTTAGTTTCTCTGTGTTGGGTTTATTATTCGAAAGAAGTAGCACTGTGTCTTTTTTGATTTGATACATCCTAAGATGTGAATCTCAGTAGTGAGTTTTTTGTGTGACAGTATTATGTGGGAAGGGACTGGGAAAGTAGATTTTATAATGCTACAAGGTAGACTTCTTGGTGTTGTGAAGAGGAGCGCGGGCTGTGTACTGCCGCCCAGCTAGCTTAACCCCTGAAATAACCACACAGAAATTGTATTAATTAAATCACTGCCTGGCCCATTGTTACTAGCCTCTTATTGGCTAACTCTCACATATTCGTTTAACCCATCTCCATTAATATGTATCGCTTGACTGTGGCTTACCGGCATTAGTTGAACCAGCGTCCATCTCGGGCAGGAGAACCATGGCATCTGCCACACTGCCCTTCTTCCTCCCAGCATTCAGTTCTCTTTTCCAGGCCTACCTAAGCTCTTCCCTTTCAAAAGGCCAAGGCAGTTTCTTTATTCAACCAATGAAAGCAGCACACTGAATGACCTCCTACACCACTTTGGGGCTTCAGCTGAAGACAGTTCTACTTGCAGAGCTGGTTCCCAGTTACAATGTGTATGTGATATTTAAAAAGAATTATTAAGCTGCAGACCATCCCACTTTATGAGAATGGATTGCTTGGAAGTTGACATGCCCAATCGGAATTTGATTTCTTTTTTGCCTTATACTCATTTGAGACACAGTGAAAGCTTTTTTTTTTCTTATCAATGGAGGGTAGAGAGAAAATGTTAAGTTATATATAAGCCAACCCTACCCTTATGTATGGCCATCTTGGTGAGAGGTTATTATTACTGTGGATCTTTATTTGTCCCTTTATAAACAGGAAAAGATCATGATGAGAATTTTATCTTTAAATATATTTAAATAAGTAACTTTGGTTTGTTTTTCAATTTCAGATAATGCTGATGTTGCTTTAGTAAATTTTTATGCTGACTGGTAAGTAACCTTGGTTTTAGTTTTAGATTTGGTCATTCCCCCCAACCCCTACCTCTTTTCTCCTATCCTTTCTTCCTTTTCTATTTTCCCTGCCCATGAGAAGGGGGCATAGGTTGGAAGTCAGGATTTAGGCGTGACAAGTTTATAAAAAATAACGTTGATATTTTCAACTTACACAGTCTTTTCCAGGAGACAGTAGTTCTTGCTCTGAATCAGATCCTGTCTTCTGTGTTTACATGATACTCTGGGACCGTTTTCTTGCCGCTTCAGGTTGATTATTCCCTATCTGAAGTGCTTTGTCTCAGAAGGGATTTAGTTTTTGGAATATGTACATAGACTTTTAGCAGTTGAGTGCCTCTAAAGTCTAAAGTGTTCCAAAGTCTGAAACTGTTTATCATTTGCAATTTCAGACTTTCAGACTAGAGATGCTCAACTTAGATACTGTCTTTAAATCTGTTTGCGTCCTACCAAATAGACTTCATAGTATTCCCAGAATCTAGAATATGATGTTTAAGTATGCTAAAGAATGTGTGCTACAGATACGCATGAGGGAGTATTAATTGAAGAGTGCTTTGAAACACTGGCATTGTTGTTTTTAACCATTCCCTAAAAGGCTTTATTGCCTGCCCACTGCCCCACCCTGCTTTGGGCTAGCTATGGTCCTGCAGTTTCCCTAGTTCCCTGAGACCGTCTCCTCTCTGGGTTTTCTATGCCTCTAGTTTTACATATGTCCACAGTATTCTCTGCAGTGTAAGTCAGAGTTTATATATTATGTATTTATATATTTTTATATTATGTATTTCTACAATACTCTCTGTAATATAAGGCTGATTTCTTCCCTACACTGCCAGTTATTTGAGTTTACACTCTTATCTTAAACCTTCTGAATCTTTGGGTTAAAATTTAAGCCCCTTGCCTTGACCTAGAAGGCACCTCATGATTTGCTCGCTTGCATCTCTTGCTTCTTTCTGCCCCCATATTCTGCTTGTCATACCAAACTTCTTTCAATTCTGTGAAAGTGTGTACTCTTATGCCACCCTCCTGCCCTCTTCCCAACCTGGGTGGCTCACTTCTTGTTCGCAAATACTTCCTTATTTGTTAATCGTCTTTCAAATAGTAGACTAGAGTGCTTCTTTCTTCCAGTCATCTTCCTGTATCAGTGCTCCTACCCTCTGTCAACTCAGCTTAGGACAGTGCCCAGTGTGCAGCAGTTCAGCATGTGACTGTCATGTAAAAATGATATGCATTCCATAGAGCTTTAAATTGTGGCCTGTGTCTGGGCTAGTAACAAGCAGTGTATATTCCCTCTGTGGTGGGCTGTGGTGGCAAGGTCTAGCTCCCAGCCAAACAGGTGATCATAAGGAGGAGAAACTGATAATCTGCACTGTGCACGTTTCTGAAGGGTAGGCATAGTTAATGCATTTTTGCCTAAGATATTTTCAGTTCCGATTAGATTCCTTGGACTTAGCCCTTTTGTAAGTCAAGGAGATTCTGCATTTCTCGCAGCTCCAGTCTTACCCAGCTATAGCCCTATACATGCTACAATCTAGTTGGTGATTCCCAATAACCATCTTTGTTCTGTGGAGATAGTTACCATAACTACTTTAAAATGTCATCTCAAGCACTTTGCAAAATACGTGACTCGTAAGTACATAACAATGTCTCTTGAACGAATGTGTGGATGCATGATATGGTATTTTAAAAACTTTAATAAAAAGTTGAAGATTCACAGGAAAATACCATGTATGTAAATGCTTAGTGGAGGTAGCATTTCTCAAGGCAAATTAGGATTTAGTCATAAATTTTGGTCGAGATTATCTAGTCCAATGTACTTCACAGGTAAGGAAACTCAGATTCAGAGGAGCAAAGTACTTGCCCTGCAACCTAATCAGATGGTAGGACAGGGTAAACTAGAATGCAGTGCTCCAGAGTGAGGAATTGTGCTTGTCATGAGAAAGCAGAGTAGTAAGTACATGCAGATCTGAGTTAGAAATGTGGACTAGCAGCAGCTCTTTAAGAAAACATATACCTAAAGAATGTCTTTTACTGTTAATCATGAATTGGCGCTCTTTTTTTCAACTGAGGAAATTTGGGTAATTTGCTGATAAGCTTCCTGCATTTGCTTTCAAAGGCTAGACTCTATTCTCTCTGGAAGTTAGTTCTCTTATGTAGCTTAGCTAGCTACCCAGAAGCATATAATACTGCAGAAAATAATAACCCTGAGTAGGTGGTTAGGAATGCTCTGTATATTGTTCTAAGGTTCAGGGTTATCTTGCAGCTAGGTATTGTGATTTCCGTTTTAGATTAGGGAAGCTGAGGTTCAGAAAGGCCATCTGGCTAGTGAGTGGTGGGTCTGGGAATTTAAACTCAGGTATGTCTAAATCTAAAGCTTATTTCTCTCCTACTTGGTCATAATAGTAAATGGCACCAAAGTGTCTGTTACCTCTGTCATTGATTGGTTAAGGATTCTTTAAGCCCTCAACTGAAGATTGGGTCAGAAGACCATGAAAGCTTTTTAGTGGCTCTGTTTCTTTTGTGGTGTTACCTATGTGAATGTAGTGTTTACCTGCATACAAAGCTGCAGTAATAATATACCTTCCCCTTTAAACTTTTAGTACTCAAATAGATACTATTTTAAATATGAATCTGCTTAAAAACTTTACTGGACAGCCCAGAGAGGAGCTCTTGATGTGAGACTTCCTTTGCTCTGGAGCCAGAAGCCTTAGATCTGTTCTCAAGTATTCCCCAGCTAAAATTTTCAGAACCACAAACCAAACCCTGTCTCTGCCTTCCCCTGCCCTCTGCCTAAGTCTATTTTCAGAAAATTTTAAGTATTCGCAGACCTTGGGTTCTGGCTGCTCTAGTTTTTGAATTTATCATCTTGCTCATTTAACAGAGTCTATTGAACACTTATTAGAATATGTAGTGAAATAAGACCCGGTCCATGATGTCCACAGACCCTTCCTACCTTTCCCAGACAGGAGATTTAAGATGCTAAAGAGGAAAGAACCACTTGAAAGCTGAGTCTGAAGATACAGATTGTGTCTCCTTGGTATATTCTAGGACATCTCCTTAGGAAGTCAGGTGAGTAGGCTAGAGAGAGAAACAAGAAGATATAGGAGGAGGTGTAATGCTGCATCCTTTCACATATTCTTTTCTGGATTATTGCTAATATATGTAACTCACATGGATTAGAAGTTATGGGTTTCTTCAAGAAAATGTCTTGGTATATAAGGGCTCTAAAAGCAATAGTAGCAATTATAGTGTTTTAAATATCTTCCTCAATATCTTTTCCCATGAAATATCCATCTTCCTCATGTGGTTGTATGTATATACTATTTCTCCACCCTTCTCACACCCCAGTTAGGTTCCTTTAATCACCCACGATATGGATTTCCGAAGTTATTGGCCAAATGAAAGGCAGAGAGGATTAGAAGTAACAGTTTCCTGGACTATTGTGGATATTTTGCCCCACTTTTATAACTAGGTGGGAGAGGGGAAAATGTCAGGGAATCTTTAGGAATTAGAACTTTTGCTGCTGGACGTAGTATGTTTATATGTTTGTAGAGATAAAGGCCTATTTTAATGTGTGAATATATTTTGAAGGAAAATACTCATTATCTGCTGTATATTCTTTTGAAAGAACTGTATTTAGTACGTTAGCTTGTGTCTAAAATTGTTGGAGTAGGCAGGTGGGTTAACCTAGCATTTGCAATAAACTCAGAGTTTGTACAATAATATGGAAGGATGTTTATTGTTCAGATAAAGGTGATTTCTTCTGTAAACACTCAGATCTTAGCAGTTACAAGTCCAAGCAATGTAGGGTGGAGGATATGTTGCAGGCTTACGTCATGACTTCTGTCAGAGATCCGTAGCTACATTCACCAAAACATTGGCAAAACAAATCATCTTGATAGTTTATACAATATTGCATTAGAGAGTATGATCTCTGAATTCAAGTTGGTTTCCTCTCATTCATTGACAGACATCAGAAGCATGGTTAAATTGAATGTGTGATTGTCTCGCAAGTTGTTTACTGTACATATACTAAACATCAATAAATAACTGAAGTAAGATCCTGTACCTTCTGCGTTTTCCTGCTAATTGGTGTGCTTGTCTGTGTGTAGGTGTCGTTTCAGCCAGATGTTGCATCCAATTTTTGAGGAAGCATCTGATGTCATTAAGGAAGAATATCCAGATAAAAATCAAGTAGTATTTGCCAGAGTTGATTGTGATCAGCACTGTAAGTAACTAAATAGGAAGTCTGGAAGAAATGTTGTATTCCCTCCTGCACATGCAAAGCCCCCCTCCTTTTTTTCCCAAATGCCCTGCTTTAAATGAAGATAAAAATCTAAGAGTCTGGAACCTAGAATAAATTTCTAGTATTTTATCTTTTATGTCTTTTCAACAAAACTCCATTTTGCCTATGTAAAAGATATTTATGCTTTTTTGAATTAAAATGTAGCAGATCAAGTATATAGGTAGCAGCTAACTACATTTTCTACCAAAGCAAATACTAAAATTAATAAATGCAATTGAACTGTAGTTTTGGAAGACAGATAGGGATTTTTATTACTCTTAAAAGCATGTAAAAAATCATAATATTCAATTTAAATAAGACTATAAAATTATACAAAAATATATTTCAAATGAAACAGTATCAGATTTTTGTGTTTCTGTTTATTTTAAGGATTCTGCTAAGACTGGCTTTGTGTTTAAAGTGTAATTAGCTGCAGTTACTATAACAATTTTTGAACTATTATAAAAACTTTGGTTAGTCTCTCTAAAAATCTATTTTCTTGTGTTTTGTTCGTCTCTGTGAAATGCACTCTGTACAATCTCTGTGGTTTTTAATATAAATAGCTGTGTTTTCTAAGTCGAACAGGTGAGCTAGCAGCTAGTGCTTCCTCCAAGTACTCCAGCCTTACCTTCTCAGAGTGCCAAGCAAGTTGAACTTGATAGGTCTTGTGTTGGGGTCTTAGCTGCTTCGTCAGCTGCACTGGGAGTTTTTCAAGTCAACACTTTTTTTCTTGATGCTCCCGGTTGTAGAGACTTAACAGCTTACTAATCTTTATATGTCATGCATTTGACAGTTTCTAGAAGACAAACTACTCACTAAAAGCTTGTTTGCATTGAGTTCTTGGTAAGTTACTGTATGTAAAGCCTTCTGTTCTGCAAATTTCCTGTCCCTTATATTTGACCTGCTGATTACAGTTATTCTGCTCCTGAACACCTGTTCTCCCTGTGTGTATCTCTGTCAGTCTGTCTGTCTGTCTCCCCCTCTTTCCCTCACTCTTTCTTTCTCTCTCCCTCTGTCTCTTCATTTTTCTGGGTAAAGAAACAGAATAAAGCGACTTAACCAGTGCTGAACAGCTTAGTATATATTCAGCTGGAATTAGAACCCTGATCTGACCAATGCCTGCACAGAGCAGTTTTGTTCTTTCCTGTTTCATTCAGAGAGCGTTTTGAGGATTTACTAGCACTGCTCAATGCCCGGAAGAATAGCATTTTCTAATGGCATATCATTTCAAACTATTATAAGCCATTCCCCATATTTCTGTTTGTTAACTCACAGATGAATTGAATTTAATAAAGAAGACAATTAAAATTGCAGGTACAGGCAGAGATGATGTCTGCACTGCTTTCTGGAGTACTTCCTTCCTGCCCTTTCACTGATAGAGAGCTTGGCATGCTTGGTGTGGGGTCAACGTTCAGATCCTTCTATTCTTTCTATATTTAATTAGATGCTACAGTGAAAATATGAGTTTCTGAGTTCCTACTGGCACTAAATTTGAACCACTATGCTTTCACACTTACAGTCATGGGGAGAGAATTAGTTATTTCTATCATTGAATCAATTATGTGCATCATTTATGGTATCTTTTAAACTAATTTATACAATAAATAAATCTCATTATTGTAAGTTCCCTTTTATTGAGGAAAATAGCCATAGTTCAGATGTTGTTTTTAATTCATCATTGTGTACTAGCGAAAGTTATATCTGCAGTCTTAGGCGCTCCCTAAGCGCATTTGGGTAACTTTTCCTTTTAAACAATGGTGGTATGAAGCTTGTTGGTGATTTATTCACATTTTGTGGTTTATTCACCTTTTTGGTGTTTCCCTTAATTCTATAAGATGTTCTGTACTCTTCCTAGTTTGTGTTGTAGAAGTTCCGAACTGGATGAGCATTAGGAATTCTGTGGGCTGAGAAGTGCCTGTTCAAATCATTCTGCACTAGGCTTGCTTTCTGTAATAAGGCTATTATTAAGATATAACTGGCATGTGGACCCCAGGTTTAATGGAGTAGCTGTGTAAGCTTTGATGCGCTTACACCATAGTTTTATCTCCAAAGCTGAGATTTTTATCATCCCTTCAAATTCTCATTGTGTCTTTCCCATACTTTCTACTTCACACCTTTTGGTCATTTCTAGAATTTTATGTAAGTGGAGTCATAGCATGTATGCTTCTTATGTTTGTTTGTTTTGTTTTTAGCCTCATTATTTTGAGATTACTCCATGTTGTGTGGTTATAAATATTTTTAAGAGTTTTTGCTGTCTCACTGTGTACCCCCGGCTGGCCTTGAAGTGCTGGGATGAAAGGCATGCACCATTATGCCTGGTTGATTTGTTTATAGTATTTAGTGACATTCTGTTGTAGGGTGATAGTACTGAGCTTGAGAATGTTTTCATGTGCTCATACGACAGTTGTATATCATTGATAAAATATCTATTCAAATTATATACATTTTGTTGGAATATTTTCCTGCTGCGTTATGAGTTTATATGAGCATTAGTACTGTTTACAAATATTTTCTCCATTCTGCTAAGTGCCTTTTATTAAAAAAAAAACTGGATAAAATACATATAACATACAGTTGCCACCTGGACTGTGCTTCTGTGCAGCACCAGTAGTGTTACATTTGTTTGCATTGTTTTTACCCAGTTTCAAGATCTTTCATATTCTATGAAACTAAAATGCTATAGCTATGAGACAGCGACATCTCGTTTCTCCTAACCCTCAACCCATGAAAACTACCATTCTAATATCTATTTAAGTATATAACATTTATATAATGATAAAAGTTACATGAATCTAGTTTTGCAATATATCTTATTGTACTAAAGCTTAAAGGAAATTCTTTTTGTTGGCTTATTCAAATTGCTAAAATTGCTGCTTAGCATGCAATCATTATTAAGAAGAAAACGACTTGAACATAAGCCCTATGGTACTATAATTGACCCAATAGCTGAGACAACTGCTGAGTGACTAATGGGTAGGCAGTGTATGTATGCAGTGTGGTGTGTTGGCTAAGGCAGACCTCGTGCACCAGTAGGAGGCAGTAAGACATGAGATTTCATCATGCCACTTAGAACATGTTCAGTTTAATAGTTCAGTTTATTTCTGGAATTTTTATATAGTATTTTTGGCTGCAGTTGACTATGAATGTGAAACTATTATATATCCCATTTTGTTTATTCATCATTTAATAGTACATAGTGTTCAGTTTGTCCATATCCTTGTTAATGGTATATATTATGTACAAAGCTTTATGTGTATTAAATATTTGAAAATACCAATCATCTCATAGATGATATGGTTGATTTGTATTGCCTAAAGTTTAGTGATGTTGAGTATTTAAATATGCTTGTTAGTTATTGGAAAAAATGTTCCCCTTTTCTTAAAAATCAGTTTTTGTCATCTTTCTGTTACTAAATGGCTAGAGCTCTTTATATATTCTAAATATTCTTCCTTTATCTCACACACATGGCTTTCAAATATTTCTCTCATTTTGTAGGTTGTCTTTTTATTTTGTTGGTTGTGTCTTAATGTGTGTTATTTAAATCTTGTAGTACAGTTCATCTGTTTTTATATTTGTCACCCATATTTTAGGTGTCATAGCTAAGAAATCATAGTGAGTCCAATGTCAGTAAGCTCTCCTATATTTTAATAGCTTTCCAGTCTTAGGTCTTACTTGGTGTTTGGTACTTTTTAACTTACTTTGTATGTATAGATTAAGGTAAGAGTCTAACTTTATTTTTATATGTGTAAAATATCCAGGCTGTTTGTAACCATTTGTTGAAGAGACTGTTCACCCAATTAGATGGTATTGACAACCTTATAGAACAACAGGTGTTTGTGATTGTTTATTTCCAAGTTCTCTATTCTGTTAGTTTTATGATGGCTCTGTGATAGCATTTGAATTATGGAAGTGGGAGATTTCAGCTTTTTGCAGGGTTGTCTTTTTTTTATTTTCAGTTTTGTAATACACTTACTCATTTTTTTTTTTATTGTACATGCCACAGCATGCATGTTGAGGTCAGAGAACAACTTGGGACAGTCAGTTCTCTCCTTATACTGTGTGAGACCTGCGGATCAAACTCAAGTTGTCAGGCTTGGTTACAATGACCTTTATCTTGCTGCCCCCTCCCTTTACATGTTTTTAAAAGTAAAATGTATTTGCATCAGTCCCCCCTTCCCTCTCCACCCTCTAGGCCCTCTCATGTACCACCACCGCTTCTCATGGCTCTTTAAAAAATTATTATTACCTGTGTATGTGCATAAATATATAGATACAACCTGCTGGATCTGTTTAGTGTTCCTTGTATGTATATGATTACAGGGTTGATCATTTGGTGTTGGATAACCAATTAGGAGACTCATCTCTGAGGAAGACTGATTTTCCTCCTCTTATATTTTGTTAATTGCCTAAGGGGCTGGTCCTTTGAACAGTCTCCTTTCCTTTTAGCACTTATTGGTGTTGTATTAGGTCTTGTTTAGGCGTCCACTGAGGAATCAGATATGGCTTCCTTGTTGTTTCTAAGAGATCTGCTCTCAAAGCAGGCCTCCTGGTCCTTTGACTTTTACCATCTTTCTGCCCTCTCTTCTGTAGTGTCCCCTGAGCTTTGGTTGCAAGGGTTTTGTTGCAACTGTATCCATTGCCCTTTGGCTTTTTTGTTTTGCTTTTGTTTGTTTGCTTGCTTGCTTGCTTGCTTACTTGCTTGCTTGTTTGAGAGAGGTCTCACTAAGTAGCCCAGACTACCTTGGAGCTTAATACGTAGCCAAAGCTAACCTGGAACTTGTAATCATCTTACTGCAATCTCCAAAGTGCTGTAATTTCAGAACTGTGGCACCACACCTACCTTAAATGTCTTAAGTATCTTTTTTAGATTTATTTTATTTTATGTGCATGAATGTTTAGCTTGCCTGTATATATGGTATGTATGTATTTATATACAGCATGCATGTACACAGTCCCTGCAGGGTTCAGAAGAGGGAGTCAGATCTCTTGGAACTGTAGTTAGGGCTGTCTGTAGGCCACCATATAAGTACTCAAGTCCTTTGCAAGAGGAATAAGTACTCTTAACCACTGAAACACTTTTCTGGTTCCATGTTTTTAATTTTGATGAAGTTCTTACTAATTTTTAATGCATCATAGTTTGGATTTTGTATTTATACAGATGTTGCAAAATTACTTTGCCTTGTTTTCTTCTATAAAGTTCATAGTATGAAGGTTTCCTTTTATGCCCATTGTTCATTTATAATTAGTTATTGCTTGTAGAACAATACGTGAGTTAAAGTGGGTGGGTGGTTTGTTGTATGTGGTTGTCAAACAGATGTGTAATTACGTGTTGGTGAAAAATCTTTCCCTTTTTTCTCTGATTGCCTTTGCATCTTTGTTGAAATAGAGCCATAGGCTCTGTACTTATGACTCTGTTTCTGCTCTTTTTTGTATTGTTGATCTAGTGGCTGTTCATTGCATATTTTGTGGATTTTTTAGCTTATAGAGGATCTTGTAAACAAGTAGTGTAAGTATTCCAACTTTGTACTTTTTTCTCCGAGTTCCTTTGTCTTGTTTTAGTGGTGGTGTATTTCCATGTGACGCCTAGCCAGGATTCTAATTAGAGTTCACTTCATTGGGACCAGCTTGGGGAGAATTATTATTTTAGTATTCTTAAATCTTTTGATCTGTAAACATTCTTAATTTTACCATGTATTTAGATGTTTCCAGTTTCAGCAATATTTTCTCATTTTCAGTCTACATATATTATTTTCTGATACTCTTATGAACTCAATTAGTATATTTTATTTTGAGTTTGAGTGTGTCTGTGTGTGTTTTCCTTAACTCTTTGTGCTCCACCATCAACATTTTATATTACTTTACTCTCAGACCTTGGTGGCCAGTACTGGAGCTCCTCTCAATACACTCTTACCGTATTTACCAGTTCTTCCTCGTCTTTTTTCTCATCCAGGCTGTCGCATTTACTTGTCAGGTCTTGGGTCTTTCTGATCATCTTCTTATCTTTATTTTCAGAATCTAGGCCATTCTAAGTGTGTCTGTGGTCATTTTTCTAAGTGCAGTTATTCTTTTAATAATAATTTCCCCAAAACAGAGCATCACAGACGACATGGTGCTGCATCCCACAGGTTTACATCCCTCACTGAGTTTTCACCACCTGTAACTGTAGACTATTTGTCAGTTTGGGTTTGTCTAGGTTTCCCACCCCCCCCGGCTTATTTTAATTTGTATTTATTGTTGTCGTAATATGTAGAAAATGAAATTAACATTTGTGTATTGCTCTGTGTGTTGGATTTTAATTCCAGCAATTATATATATATTTTATATTGTATGACTTTCTAGTGAAAATGATTGTGCTCTGCACAAATAAAGTCAGTTTTCTTCCTGTATTTCTTTACCATAGTCTGTCCAGACAAGTGCATGTACTTGTTGCTTCCAGATTAACTTTGTTGGGGTCAGAGGATCCGTTTCCTGTCAAGGATACAAGGTTGCTTGAAAATCAGGATATCATCCTGACTCCATGTCTTGTTCTATTAGTCACCTGTTGCGTGTCACGGCAGTTGGCTCTGGGCTGTCTGCTGACTCAACTGCTTCACTCGGACCTCTCATCCAGAGTCACATGGTTCGTGTTAGAGCAGTTCCTATGAAAACTTCCTAATTAAATTAATTGGTGAGTGTATTCATTGAGTGCTTATGTGGATCTCAGCTTATTTTTACATAAATTACCTCACCTATGGCTATCACAATCTTTTGAATTAGCTAATAGTATTTATTCCACAAAACTTGCAGACCTCTTCTCTGTAATGGCATGTGGTCCTAGAGATATGACAGCAAACTGAACACAGAGCTGAACACACAATAACTTCTCTGAAGAGGCGGCATTAAATATTGCAATACGTTATATTAATAAGTATACCTTACCATGATGGGATGGGGCTTCTTCTCTGGGGATATGACACAGATATGAAGAAAGAGTAGTACTTTTGTTGAAGCTCAAACTGTGGTGTGACAGGCATGCATAAAGGTGAGATCTCTCTGAGCCACAATCTTGCATAGTCCCCTGGGGAGAAAGTTTTGTAAATGCTGTGTTAGAGTTTTTCATCAGTCCTCTTGAAGAGCTGATGGTGGTGAGACTGTACAGTCGAGAAACAGCAGAATTCATGACAATATAAACACGTAATGTCACTTTAAATGTAAAGCATCAATGAGCACTCTAAAGAGGTCCCTTTGGGGAAGGACTGGCTAGAGCTTGGAGTGGGAGGGTGGAGATGGAGGAAGGGCGGATATAGGAGCAGGGAAGAAGACATCTGCATGAAGGGATCCATTTTAGGGTTGGCAAGAGACCTGGCTCTAGAGGGGATCCCAGGTGTTCACGGGGATGTCCCCAGCTAGGTCCTTGAGCAGCAGAGTAGAGGATACCTGAACTGTCCTTGCCCCACTATCACACTGATGATTGTCTCGAATATCACCATAGAATCTTCCTCCGGCGACGGATGGAGATAGAGACAGAGACCCTCATCAGAGGAACGGACTGAGCTCCCAAGGTCCAGTTGAAAGGCAGAAGGAGGGA
>LOEQ01001703.1:291550-304244 GCA_001685075.1 Bramus lutescens | reverse complement strand
GGCCATTCGAACTTCTTCTATTGAGAATTCTCTGTTCAGTTCAGTGCCCCATTTTTTAAGCATTCCATTCATTTTAAAAGGAGAAAGGAAGCTAGACCATGCATGTGCATGAAGTTTGTTTGTGGGGGTAGGCAGAATCTAGGGGATTGAGGGGAGGGGATGAAAATAATCAAAATACATGATTGTTCAAAGAATTAATTAAAATATTGTTTTTAAATGTTGAAAGCATTATATTGTGCCTAGTAGTGTCTTTTGCTGTCCATTTTCAAACTGATCCTGAGATTGCAAATCAAAAAAGAATGATTTTTATTAGATTAGTCATTTCATTTTAGATCTGTCACATGTCCTTTTTGCCACATCCTTTATGGGGAATGAAAGAAGAGGAAAGGTAAGTTGACACCTTGCTGTAACCTTAGACACTCACCTAATTTATCATTATTAACATTGCATATATACTTAAGTTGTACATGATAAGATATGTGTAGGGCTTGTTATTTTGAGTTTAAATTTTGAGGGGTTTTATTTGCTTGCTTGCTTTTTGCCAATGTGGTGAATAAAATTTCATTTGGTTGTTTAATCAATAACTTCATGATTACAACTAAGTATGCTTTTATATTTATTGACTTATTTTTGTTTCATAAATTGAACAATGTCTTTAGTTCACGTCCCTCAAGATTTTATTTGTTTGTTTATTTATTTTTGGTTTTTCAAGTCAAGGCTTCTCTGTGTAGCCTTGGCTATCTTGGAACTCTCTCAGTAGACCAGGCTGGCCTCAAACTCACAGAGATTTCCTGCTTCTACCTCCCTAGTGCTGTGATTAAAGGTGTGCGCCACCACTGCTCAGGTAATTTACTTATGTTTGAATGCATTCTTTTATAAGTGCTATCATTTGCTTCTTGTGTATGTTACAAATATCTTCTAGTTTGTCATGAAAATTCATGGTCTTGCCTGGTATAATGAGCAGGATCTTGAGTTCAAGGCTAACCTGGGCTACATAGCAAATTTGAAGGCAGCCTGAGACTGTTGTAGGTGGAATTTGTCAGGGTCACTGGTAAGTTCAGTCTGACCAGCCCACTTCCAAATAACTACACAGAGACTTATTGTTAAGTATAAATATTTGGCCAATAGGTTAGGTTTGTTACTAACTAGCTCTTACAACTTAGATTAACCCATAATTCTTTTTATGTTCTACCCCTTATCTCAGTACAGAATGTTCATCTCCTGCTTCAACTCTACCCTTGCTCCTCCCAGAATCTTCTCTCCCTAAAAATCCTGCCTAGCTATTGTCTATCAGCTCTTTATTAACAATGATAGCAACATGTCTTCACAGTGTACAAAAAGGATTATCCTACAACATTTCCCTTTTTGTCCCACTAAAAAGGAAGGTTTTAACTTTAATGTAGTCAAATTATATTCAACAAAAACCGTTATCAAGTAAGAATTACAGTTACAATATGCAGTCCATTTGTAATTGCTAAATTTAGAGAAATTACTCTGTTATCTGTCTTTATGAGTCTAAAATTTTATACCTATTTTACCTTTTATCATAACTATATCTTTAACTCCATCAAAAACCTCAGAAGGCTGTAATGTTACTGAGTGACAGGCACAGCTTACTGCCTGGACAATCACCCAGAGCTCTTCTGCAACATTGGGATATCTAGCTTTGGCCTATAGGCCTAGTGTATCTAACTGACATTTTTTAGAAGCAGGAAATTTTGAAGGATGGTTCTACTTTATCATGGCAACACGTAGCAGTCACTTTCTTTTGTATCCTGCTCGTCCAGTTTTGACAGTACACTGTCAGCAATTGAGGCAAGGGCAGTCTTTTGCCCAACTGGCTAGACTGTACCATAAAGAAAGAAAAATCCTTAAGGAGGTTCTTTGATGCCCATTATCTTTTTTTGAAGTTAATTGGTGGTTTCAGGAGCAGATGTGTCTTACTGTTATAAAATGCTGTAGGTTATTAAACACCTTTCAATGCCATATTCTGTAGGTCTTTGAAGTGTTTGAAGACCATCTATCTATCTAAATATATCTGCTTAACCTTGAAAACATACCTAAGATGACTACAAGTTTGACTATAAATGATTATTAACCGGTAGTTCTTAATTATACATTACATTAAGTGAGCTGCATGAGCACAATACCCAAACAAGAGTAGAAACATACATATAGTATAGTAAAAATAACTTAGAATTTATATCAGTGAACCAGAATCCATACCAATGTAAAATATTTTGAGATTAATAGTTGTTAACAAATTGTAACCAACCCCTTTAAATAATAACAAACATCCATAATCAATCTTTTGGGAATGTGGGTGTTGTTTTCTCTAAACTGCTTCATGTTATTTGGAGGTGCTGGTATCTTTGGGGGAATCTTGAGAAAATTTAGGATAATGGTTAAGTCTACTCTGGAGTAGTCTGTGAGGTTGAACCATCTCAACCAGCATCCTTGAAACTATTCTGGATGCAGGATTAAGAAAACCGTAACAGAAGCATTTTGAGATGCTGGATCACCTGGACCATTTGTTTTTATTAGTATTTGGTTCCCTTGCTCTGAAAATACATAAACTTTTAAAAATAACATAAATATATATCTGCATTAATAAAATGTAGACTGTGTTGTACACAAGTTAGCCAAAGATAAATTTTTGTTTTATGTTTGAGCAGGTAAAAATATACATCATGTATTTTGTAGTTTTTGTAGGTCTATTTCTTTATGTCTGTAGCCAGGATTTTCAGGGGGTTTTCTTAGTTCACAGCTGATTCATATCAACCTGGAATGAATCTTCAGTCTCTGATTTCCTGTGGAAATAAAAGCATACCCTCTTCCCAAACATAATACATTTTTGACTTACATTTTGAATAAGGCATCTTTAAATATATAGGTTGGTTTAATCCAGCAACCTCCATAATCCAATATGTTAGCAGCTGTTGCTCATTCATAAGTAATGAAAACATTTAAGACAACACAATGACAGGATCCAGACTCCCTGTGTCTTTTCCATCTCTATGTGATTTATTTTTTATTTGTTATTTTACTTTTTTCTTTAAAGATTTTGTTATTTTTAAACTATTTTTTTTTCTATGACTATTACCTTTCTCTTTTCTCTCCCAAGGCTTTGTATATTTTTAAACACACTATAACTTGTTTAGAGGTCTTTTCTGTCTGGATCTGTCTTTACTGAGCATCTGTATTGTTCTCTGATCACATGAGATGAGTCTTAAACTTCTGTGTCTGCTCCAGGTGACCTCTTAATTTACAATAGAAGGAGCAGAAAACATTAGCTTATCCTGACCACTTGTTAGGTTGGTGTCAGGTTGTTTTACTATTAAAAATCCAAGTAACCACCTTCTGTGTGACAGGTGCAAATTGCACCTTGTAGGTAGCTCAGAATTTTCTGACTACCAGACAATGTAGGAATGAATATGGGCCTGCATATTTCGGCCCCTACATCTTTCATCTTAAATGAATCCATTTCTGTTCATCTGTGTATTGCCGTAAGGCTGTGGCCTACCTGTAAGGTTCCAGCATATCCTCCTTCAGCAGCAACATGGTGTCTCCTTGACTCTGCCTACTCTCTCTCAGATTTCCTGCCTGGTTTTACTCTGCTAAGCCATTGGCCAAAACAGCTTTATTCATTAACCAGTAAAAGCAACACATATACAGAAGGACATCCTACATCAGCCTAGCAATCTGTTTCCCTCCCTCCTATCCTTCCTCCCTCCCTCTCTCCCCCCCTTTTCATTCACCAGTGACGGTCATAGACGTTTAGGTGGTTCTCTGTTTTGAATGTTGTAACCAGTGCTTTTGCAAACATGGGAGTGTGATCCTTTGTCAACATTCTGACTGTACCTTTGGATATATACCCCAGCAGCAGAACTGATGGGTCCTTCATGTCATATTCCTTTTTGAATTTTCTGAGGAACTTCTGCACTGTTGTCCATAATGACTCTTTCAGTTCTTTTACATTCTCCCCTAAAGTAGTACAAGTGTTCCACTGTTACACCTCCTCACCAACATTTACTATCTTTTGTCGTTTTAAGAGTTAGTCTAATTGGAGTGGGTGATGTCTGTGTACTTTCCTGTGTGTTGCTGGAGCCATGCTAGACTAGACAGGTACTCTACCACAGTGCTGTGTCTCAGCCTCTCCTTGTGGTTTTGAGTTAAATTTCCCTGACGGGTGATGATGTTGACTTTTCTTTCCATACACCTTCAAATATTTGCTTTTGTGAACTATCTATTTAGATCTTTTACCCTTTTTTAAATTGAGTAATTTTTAGTTTTACAGTATACTAGTTTAAATTTTGTATAAATGTTAAGTGATGACTCTTTAGTGTTACTGTATATATTATTTTCCAGTTAATAGATTGTCTCTGTATTCTAAAGACTATTTCCTTTGCTGTATAAAGCTTTTTAGTTCTAGATAATTCCACTTGTCTAGTTTTGCTCTTGTTGCCTATACTTTTGAAGTCTTATCCAACAAAACTCTTGTTCAGGCCAATAGCATGAAGTATTTGTCAGTTTTGTACTTTACTCTCTTAGTGACCTTACTGATATCAGATGCTTTACCAAAATTCTTTTAAATTTCAAAATAACAGTACTGGTATTAATGTTTAAGACATTTTATATTCATATTAAATATTTGCATTATTTCAAAGTCAGAAGTGTAAAATCAAAGTGTAAAAATAAAATCTAAATTTCTTCCAAAGGGTCTCTCATTTTCTCCCACTGGTGATCTCTTTTCTTTTTTCTCCTTTGGAGGTTAAAGAGGGACAAATGTATAACCAGGGGCATATGTGTGTGTTTATACACACAGATACATTTATATTTCTCCCCCACATCCCTTCTGCTTTCACATCTGGCTGTTTTTTCACTTTACATGCAACCTGAGTATTTAATTTTAGAAATATACAGTTGTTTTTCATTCCTTTATGCAACAGCCTGATACTTCATATTATGGTCGGTCACCCATCCTTTATTAAATCAGATGAGTCTCTGGGAGATGCTTGGGAAAATCATAACTTTAAAAAAGATATTTTCAATTCTCTAGACCAACTTCATTGCTCAGAGGAACTGTTTGATACAGTTTTAAAAGCGCCATTGTATTTATCTATCACTCCAAAAGTTCATTTTTCATATATTATGTGTAGTGTAGTGGAGAAGTATGTGTTTTTAATAGGAAGATCACTTTTCTTATGACTAAACCACATTTTCTGTTCTTTATCTTATTACAAATGCCTCTGTCTTTAAAACTTGTATTTGTTGTGGTGCCGTTCTTATTCCAGTGTAATCGCATTCATTCCTTGCTCAGTAGGGCTCCAGAACATTCCTTCTAATTTTAGTATGCCACTGGAGAAGAACTTGTAGCTAATGTACTTTCTGGTTCTGCTTTGAAGTGAGCAGCTTCTAAACTAGGCAAGTTATTGGCTTTATTAAATATGTATACATTGTATTAATAATTCAGATGTAAAGAGCTTTGATAATGAATTGTAATTTCCTATTTATAAATCCTCCATGGATTTTACCCAAGTATTATGTGATCTAAATTATATACATATAGGTTTTTATCCACCATCTCTTTTGAGAACCCATGCTCCAACCTTAACCTCTAATAATCCTTTAGTATTCTCTAAATGCTTGTCCTGGAGAGAATACAAGGCAGCCTTAACTTAGCAAATATTATATAAGTACTGCTGCTTCTTCCTGAGCACTTCAAAGGCCTTGGGATTAATAATTCAATTTACTTCCTGCTTATCACCCTCCTCCTAGTTTATATGCTATGAAGGCATAATTGTTATTGCTAATTTTTAATTCAATATCCATCTGCCATACTTACTATACAATGTGTTTGCATTGTCTTACTTGATTCATATAACAGCTTTATAGTAATAGAAATTATCCTTACTTTAACAGATGCAAAGTGAGGGCATCACAGTTTATGAACTTTTAAGGTTCATGCACACCATAAGCAGTAGATTCGAAATTTAAGGCCAGCCAGTGAGTCCAGAGCCTGTGTGATAACCAGTATAAAGTCATGACTGAGTATTTTCTTTTCTATTTCATTAATAAAGTTGTCACTAAATAATTATAATGTTTCTTATCATTAGACTAATATGCTCACCTTGACTGAGTGGTAACTAACTTCCTTTCATGCATTCTTTTAGCTGATATAGCCCAGAGGTACAGGATAAACAAATACCCAACGCTCAAATTATTTCGCAATGGAATGATGATGAAGAGAGAATACAGGGGCCAGCGATCAGTGAAAGCGCTCGCAGACTACATCAGGCAACAGAAAAGTAACCCAATTCACGAGATTCAAAGTATAGATGAAGTCACCACTCTTGATGTAAGTTAACTGATGGTGGATGAACGTACATTGCCCGTGTAATAACACAAACAGACCATAATATGAACGCAGACTCTGCATGTTCTCTTGTTTACTGCAGTACATTTGACAGTTTGCATACTGGAAAGAGTTTATCTGGGACTAATTCTCAAGGGAAATGCTAATGGTTGCTGAACTTCCATATAAATGTGTAACATACCGTAAAGCTTCACTAATTGAATTAATGTAGTACAAAGAGACCCCTGAATTATGAACAGTTTAAGTCAAGCATACACACCACAGTTTGCCTCTTTCCCGTGGTTGACACCTGCAAAGTATCTACTTTAATCACTATTCAGCTTTGTTATTACTTAGCGTCCTTTAAAATAGTCTCTTTTGATAAACTTAGCCAACTTCTGTCTTTCTAAATTAAATAAACACACCATGCACACACATGCACACACATAAACACTGAAAGCAAAATACTATAGTGTTTAGTTTTTATTCCAGTCACTATCAGGTGACATGTTAATAAATTAGCTAGCTACTATTTTGTGGTTGTTGTTAAAGGAAGGAATATGATTCCTGGGCTAGAGATGAAGTACGTTATTACTCACATCACAGCAGGCCTTGTGAGCTGTGAGCCTTTCTTGTTATTGCTGTCTCCCAGCCCCTGCGTCCTGTGAGAACAAAGGGCCATGGTGGATGCTTATACAGGCAGTGTGTTGCAGAACAGGAAGGGATGACTATGCTTGGGGAGCTTGTCTTTTTAGAGTCTTGAACAAAACAATCTGCTATACCTTAATGTACCACAATTAATAAAAACCCAGAGACAGAAATTGGGGTTCAGCCTGAAGGTTAGAAAAGCAAAACATCCAGCCACTGGCTCTTACCTCTACCTCAGTCTGAAATGGCAGTCCTGCCTCCAGAATCTCAGAATGAGACAGAGTGAGAGCTGTCTCCTCCCTTCTTATATTCCTCTCTAAGTGCTGGGATTAAAGGTGTGCACCACTACCACCCGGTTTCTATGGCACACTAGTGTGGCTACTGGGATTAAAGGTGTGTGTCACTACTGCCNAAAAACCCAGAGACAGAAATTGGGGTTCAGCCTGAAGGTTAGAAAAGCAAAACATCCAGCCACTGGCTCTTACCTCTACCTCAGTCTGAAATGGCAGTCCTGCCTCCAGAATCTCAGAATGAGACAGAGTGAGAGCTGTCTCCTCCCTTCTTATATTCCTCTCTAAGTGCTGGGATTAAAGGTGTGCACCACTACCACCCGGTTTCTATGGCACACTAGTGTGGCTACTGGGATTA
Organism: Bramus lutescens; assembly: GCA_001685075.1. Taxonomy (NCBI): domain Eukaryota; kingdom Metazoa; phylum Chordata; class Mammalia; order Rodentia; family Cricetidae; genus Bramus; species Bramus lutescens. Next base: position 296,593 of record LOEQ01001703.1, on the reverse strand, counting down.
AAGGTGTGTGTCACTACTGCCTGGTCTGTAAGGCTGATCAGTGCGGCTGTTTTACTCTCTCAACTTAAGGCATGCTTTATTTAATGAAATACAAATGAAATGTCACTACACCTTAATGTTTTGGCTGCAAGCACACAGCCCTGAGAAATGGCCAGTATAGAGAGTGGACAGAGTCTTATGCAGTTAGCATATACAGTACCATGTGGAGGCATATTAGGGACCCGTGGAGGAGTCTGAATTGATGCAGTTTTAATAAATTTATAGTTATATTTTATTGTAGTAAATACTGTTTTCAAGCCAACATAATTGTTGATAGTTTTGGAATAGGCATTAAATGTTCTCACTGCATTCATAGTTATTCTTCAGTTGCAGATAACTGAATTACAATCAGAGCTGAGTTCCAGAATAAAGTGTAAATAAAGTAGCATGCTCCTAGAACCATGTATGTCAGAAAATAATTAGATACTTTATTTTACAGCGCAGTAAGAGAAATATCATTGGATACTTTGAGCAGAAGGATTCAGATAATTACAGAGTTTTTGAAAGAGTAGCAAGTATTTTGCATGATGACTGTGCTTTCCTCTCTGCTTTTGGGTAAGTATATTAACCAGCAGCCTGCTAGGAGGTGAGCTTGGCTATCACATTCAGTTCTTGTTGTATTTGGTTATGTTCTAAAGATGACCTCAATCCTTTTAGAGTCACTGACCAGTGATACATATGGCCAATCCTCTAAGGGCCTTAAAAGTTTTTTTTGTTGTTGTTGTGTTGTATTTTGGACAAATTTGTATGTTTCAAAATGTATGTAAAAACATAAGAGTGGCCTAGTTAACAATGAGCTCTTTCATGCTCTGATTTCAGTTCACTGACCCTTAAGCCAGATAAACTGCTAACCCACGACTGCTCACTGAACCAAGCATGTTCTCTTTCTAGTTAAGAAGCGTAGGTTTTGTTATCTTCCTTTATCTCCATATCTTTACCACCGTCCTTTATTTCTTGTCTGAAAATAGCACCCCTACCTCCTACACACTTCCCTCTGCAGGGGATCAGAAACCAGGGCCTGTGTGTGCTAAGCATGTGTGTTCTATCTGTCGCCCCAGCCCTAAGACTGGTCTCTTCACTCTTGTAAACTGGCCTTGTAGCTTCTCCCTGGGACTTTGGTCCATCAGTTCTCTCTGCTTTTTCATGGTTTCACTCTGATCCCTTATAGAAACTGACTTCTTTTTCCAAAATCATGTTCCTCTTTTCTGACTCACTGCTGTCATCTCTATGCTATAATGCCATCTCTCTTTCATTTCTGCTTTTGTAAAGGTTAGTTTATGCTTTGTTACCTTGACTTTCTCAAGGTCTTCCTAATAAAAACCCTTAGCTTCTTGGAAGCTGGCTTACATCTCCATCCTTTAATGAAGCTCACCCCTGGTTTACAAAATGACTCCTTGATTGGCTAACCCAGTGGATTTTCTTCAGTTTAATCCCCTGCGAATTCTCTGAAGACTGAGACATCACCCTCCACCCCTTTTTCTTGTCAACACTTGACATTGAATCCCCCTGGTTTGCCCCTCACAGTTCCTTTTTCTCCTTTTTGTTCTTTTTCAGTCTCTGAATGTAATTATTGGAAGTTCTGTCCTTGACCCTCTCTTCTTGGTTATCTCAGCCACCTTTGGCTTTTGGACGGTGTGACTTCTTTTATTTGGAGCTCTTAACAGTTGTGTTAGTCTGGTTGCAGTAGCTGCTGTGGTGCCTTCTCCAGTTGATGACTTCTGCTCCGGTCCTTGCTTTCATGCTTTTGTGGGTTTTATTGGTGTTTCGCTGTGAACATCATCAATGTTTCTGAAGAACATGGTACGGCGTGGGCAAGGGACACCTCCAGCCTGAGCTTTCACATCACTGCTGTCTGGTCGCGTAGCACACCTCCACTCTTAGCTTAGGTTAGCTTCTGCCTCCAAGCCTTTGCACTTGCTGCTCTTGTATCTGGAAGTAGTTTTAGAATTTTAGTTTCCAGAATGACTGCACTAATTTGCATCCCCACCAACAGTGAATGAGGGTTCCTCTTTTTCCAAAACCATGCCAACATTTGTTGTCAGTTGTTTTGTTTATCTTAGCCGTTCTGAGTGGGATGCAATGCAGTCTTGGAGCTGTTTTAATTTGCAATGCCCTCATTGCTAAGGATGATGAACACTTTTCGAGATATTTCTTAGCTGTTTTTATTCCTTCTGTTGAAAACTCTCTCTAGAAACCTAATCCGTATTTTAAATTGGGTCATTTGGTTCCTTGACTTTTTGTTTTTTTGAGTTTTTTTATATGCTGGTTATTTTCTTTGAAATGTGTAACTGGCAAAGATTCTCATTCTATAGGTTTCTTTTTCACTCAATTGTTTCCTTAGGTATACAGAAGGTTTTTCATTTTACAAGGTTCCAGTTATCAATTTAGTCTTGAATACTTGATTAATAAATAGTGTTCTGTCTAGAAAGCCCTTTTTCTTGGGTTGGAGAGATGGCTCGGCAGTTAAGAGCATTGGCTGCCCTTCCAGAGGTCCTGAGATCAATTCCCAGCAAAATAGTGGCTCACAACCATCTCTAGTGGGATCTGATGCCCACTTCTGGCATAAAGTTGTACATTCAGATAGAGCACTCACATACATAAAATAATCAGTCTTAGAAAGTCCTTTTCTTTACCCATATCTCGTAGAGCACTGCCTATCTTTTCTTCTAGCAGTTTCAGTGTTTCAGGTTTTAAATACATTTGGGTCTAATGCCTGTGCAGAGTTATAGGTATGGGTCTATTTCTTCTGAATGTGGACATCGAGTTTTCACAGAACCATTTGTTGAAGATGTCATCTCTATGTCAAATATCAGATGGTTGTAGATATTTGGGTCTTCTATTTTGTTCCATTGACTTCATGTCTGTTTTATGCTAATACTATACTGTTCTTTTAGTCTTTTATGGCTCTAGAATACATCTTCAGATCTGGAATAGCAAACCCTCCCAGATTTTGTTTGTTTGTTTGTTTTGCTCAGGATTGTTTTCGTTATCCAGAATCTTTTCTTATTCCATGTGCATTTAAGATTTTTTTTTTATATTTCTGTGAAGAATGTTGTGGATATTTAGACTGGGGCTGCATTGCATTGAATCTGTACATTCCTTTTGGTAGGATGGCCATTTTCACGATACTAATTCTACCAATCCACACACAAGGTGTCTTTCTCAATCTCTTTCTTCGGGGACTTGAAGTTTTCATTGTACTTGTGTTTATTCTAAGATATTTTATCTTTGATGCTGCTGTAAATTGAAAGTGTGCCCATGAGCTCTTTATCGATGTTTGTTGATAGTGTGTAGAAAAGCTACTAATTAAAAAAAAAGAAGAAAAGCTCCTGATTTTTGAGCCCTGCCACTTTTTTTTTTTAAATTACTGATTATTTCTAGAAGATTTTTGGTGGAAGCTTTGGGATCTCTTATGGATAATATTATACCATTCTCCTTTTCTTGTAAGTTTCCCTTTAACTCCTTTTTTTTTCCTCTAGTTTTTTTCAAGGCAGGGTTTTTCTGTGTAACTTTTTGGAGCCTGTTCTGGAACTCTCTGTAGACCAGGCTGTCTCTGAACTCACAGAGATTCCCCTACATCTGCCTCTGCCTTCCTTGTGCTGGGATTAAAGATGTATGCCACCACCACCCGGCTTAATTTACTTTTTCCTGTCCAATTGCTTCAGCTACTCTTTACAGCACTATAATGCAAAGGAATAGTTGGAATAGTGGGCAGCTCTGTCTTACTCCTAATTTTGGAGTTAAACCTAGTTATTCTTCATTTAGGATAATATTGGCTGTAGGTTTGTCACACATAGCTTTTATTATGTCAAGGTATGTTCCCTACAGTCCTGTTCTTTCTAGGACTTTTATCAAGGAAACATGTATTCTGTCAAAGATTTTTCTTTCCTGTATCTATTAAGGTGCTCATGTGATTTTGTCTTTAAGTCCATTTATATGATTTATTATACATATTATTACAGATATTGAACCAACTCTGCATTTCCAGGATAAAGACATTTTAATCATTTTGGATAAGCTTCTTGATATGCATTTGTATTCAGTTTGGTAGTATTTATTGAGGATTTTACATCTCTGTTCATCAAGGATAACAGTCTGTAATTTTGTTTTGTTTCTTGTATCTTTACCTAGTTTGGGTATTAGATTAATACAGGTTTCTAAGAACAGGTTTTGGAGTTCTCCTGTTTCTTTTCTTTTTTTTTTTTTTTGCAGAGTTTTGGGAAGGGTTGGATGTAGTTCTTTTTTTAAAAGCCTGATAGATGTCTGTTATGAATCCATCATGACCTGGACTTTATAGTTGGAAAGTTTTTTTCTATTACAGTTTCAATTAACTTGTTTGTTGTGGGTCTGTTTAGGTTCTTGATCTCTTCTTGATTTAGCTTTAGTATTTTGGGTAAATCAAGAAATTCATCTATTTCTTTCATATTTTCCAACTTAATGGAGTGAAGTTTTTGTTTTTAAAGAATCCCCTTATAGTATTTTGTATTTCTTTGATGTGTATTATAATGTTCCCTGCTTGTTTTTTATTTTGTTAATTTGGGTAATTGATTTCTTTCTTTTTGTTAAGTGGGCCAAGAATCTGTAGATCTTGTTTATCACCTCAGAGAACCAGCTATCAGAGTAATTGATTCTTTGTATTTTTATTTGTTTCTATTTCTCTGAATTTTTTATTATTTCTTTTACTGTCTTCTGGGTTGAAGTTTGGTTTGTTCTTGTTTTTCCAAATTTTTGAATTGCATCATTAAGTCATTTATTTGTACTCTCTGATTTTTTAATGTAAGTGCTTAGGGCTGTAAATGTTCCTCTTAGAACTATTCTTAATATGCCCCAGAAACTTTATTGTATTGTGCTTTCATTTTAAGTTAGTTGCAGGGATATTTTGATTTCACTTGATTTCTTCTTTAACTCACTTATCATTTAATCTCAGTTTCTTTCTTTTTTGTTTGTTTGTTTGTTTTGTTTTTCAAGACTGGGTTTCTCTGTAGCTTTGGAGCCTGTCCTGGA
>LOEQ01001703.1:278973-289801 GCA_001685075.1 Bramus lutescens | reverse complement strand
GGGGGACAAAAAAAAACAAAAGAAGTCTGCCTCATATTAGTTTGCCTTTAATGTATGTTTGTCTTAGTGTTACATAGTCTAGTGAATGGGACAGGTAATGAACAAGTCTTTATCTTATGGTTTATAATTCATACATTGCAATGATTAATGAATTCTGTTTTATTAAAGTACATTGTTTCAAGTGTCATCTTTAAAACATTATTATTTTTTCCTCCTATCAGAGATGTTTCAAAACCAGAAAGGTACAGTGGAGACAATTTAATCTACAAACCACCAGGGGTAAGTTGCTGTTTCATGTGTGCTTAAGACACCATAGTTAATACATGTATAGTATAAGCAATAGCTTTGTTTTAAGTGCTGGTAGAATCATAGATTAATTTTTAACTTTTTAAGTTCTAGGCATTGAGCCCAAGGCTTGTGTTATTATGTGCTACAGCCTGGCTGTATTTTTAGACAGTTTCTCACTAAGATGCCTGGGCTTGACTTGAACTTGACACCCTCCTGCCTCAACTTCCAGAGTAGTAGGAATTAAAAGCACACTGCCATGTCTAAGTGATGTAATTTTGAAGTGTTATGGTCTAGTAACCCTTGTTTCAGAGTGAAAGTTGGGCCACAGAAGCATGGAGTCACAGACCTGCAGTGACGTTGGAATCCCCTGGCTCCAGTTCTTTTCTCCCTCTCTCTCTCGTATTCTTTCTGGGAGCCAAATATTAAAGATGCTGAGCAACCCATGTTTGCCACTCATTTGCATTGCACCTGTCAAACTCCAAACTTGCTGGGAAATAGATTAGCATTTAATAATAAAAGCATTTAGGTTGTTTTAAACTTTGCCAAGTTGTTTTCCCTTTCTTCTTTTTTTTAAAAAACAAAAAGTGTGTGTGTGTGTGTGTGTGTGTGTGTGTGTGTGTGTATTATTCTTTAGGAGAATTTCATACAATATGTCATATTCATTCCCCCTATCAACTTTTTCCAGATCTACACCCTCTTCCTTACCCATCCAGCTATCCATCTTTGTGTGTGCGTGTGTGTGTGTTTTAAATCCATCAAGACCAACTTGTAGAACTTAAATATTCTTAGGTATGTGACTTTCTACTAGAGAGTGATTGACTTCCAGGGACTACACTCTTGGAGAGAGCTAGCTGTCCCTCTCCCTGTAGCTGTTAGTTGCCAATAACTCAACTGATAGGGATGGGATTGTATGTGCAGCTCCCTTCTCCTTGCAGGATTTGGTCTGGTTTGGGCTTACGTGCATGCTTTCTCAGTTGCTGGGAGTTCATGAGTGCAGCTGTCCTGCTGTGTTCAGAAGACACTTTTTCTTATAGTCCTTAGCCCCTCTGCTTCTTACTCTCTGCCTGCCCCCTCTTCTGCAGTGATCCCTGAGCCTTAGGAGGAAGGGTATAGTGTATATGTTCTATTTAGGGCTGAGCATTCCATAGTCTCTTATTTTCTGCACTTTGACCTGTTGTGGATCTCTGTGTTAATCACCATCTATTGCAAACAGAACTTTCTCTGCCAAGAGTTGAGAAATGAATTGATCTGTGGGTGTAAAATAATGAGTTGTTAAGCATCAGTTTAATACTATGTCTATTTAACAGAATAGCAGTTAAATTATTCTGTTTCTTTTTTTAAATGTGTTTAAACATTGAAATAGTTGATTGTGCTTGAATAATGGTAGAAACAACTAAGAAGTAAAATTTCCAGTACTATTATTTCAAGTTGATATGAAGGCCTATTACCATGAATGTTTCACATCCCAAAGATAGACATGTGAATATTTTTTTCAGGTCATAGTTGTGTATGTGTTTTGAGATAGTGTCTCTCTGTTATGTACCTCTGGCTGTCCTAGAACTCACTGTATACACCAGGCTGGCCTCAAACTGACAGAGGTCCGCCTGCTTCAGCCTCCAAGTTCTGAGATTAAAAAAAAGCATGTGTCATCACACCTGGCCATGGTCACAGTTTTTATTTTAATGTGTTTATAATGTTTTGACACTAGAATTAACTTTTATGTAGAGAAATAATTTATCATTACTTTTGTAGCTCATTTTCAATTCTTAATTCAGATAGTGTTTTAATCCATTTTCTATTGTTATAACATGGTGTCTGAGGTGGGTGCTTGAGAAGAAAAGAGGCTGCTTTTGCTCATACTTGTGAAGGTCAGAGTCTAAAACTTGGTGGTTCCTCTGTTTGGTATCCTTAAAGCTCCCTTTAACTGTCAAAGCATGTTGAAGGTGTAGAAAGGAGAAAACCTACAAATTGGGCTGCGTGGTGAGATAGGAAACCAAGATCAGCCAAGACCAAATTTGCTTTTTTTATAACAAGTTAATCCCGCAAGCGTACATTAATCCCTGTGGAGGAGATACCTTGATCACCTAATTGCTCGCCACCTCCACCACTTTGTTAAAAGTTCTACTGCTTCTTAAATTACCCACATGGACCAAGTTTCCAGCGTGTGAACTTTTAGAGGACACATAGAAGCTGTATGCACAGCTGGACGGATGGGCTCCTGCCTGTGCTTTCTTAGGTTTGTTTCTCTACTAGTAGTGACTCGATACCACCATCTTTAACTCATCAGAACTCAGTAGTGTCTTTAATGTAATGTGGGCATTAGGTGAACTTGGCCTCTGGCCTACGCTGTGCCTTCTTCTGGCTGTATTGTGCTGGGAGTGTTTCTCAGCTTCTGAGTGCTTTGAATTTTGTCATTAATAAAAGTAAGTGGTGGAGGTGATAAAACATGTTATGTGAGAAGCTTGAAGAAGTGACTCATCACCAAGTACCTGTAACAGTGCTGGACACAATAAGCTTACTGAACTAAACGATACTTTTTTTGTTTTTGTTTTTTAATTATTTATAACCTTATTTTATGTGCATTGGTGTGATCAGATCCCTTTAGAACTGGAGTTACAGACAGTTGTGAGCTGCCATGTGGGTGCTAGGAATTGAACCTGGGTCCTCTGGAAGAACAGCCAGTGCTCTTAACCACTGAGCCATCTCTCCAGCCCCCTAAATATTAGTTTTTAAATCATTTTATGTACTTTCTATGCTCTGATTTTGAATGGAAATAGTCGCAGGTAATTCCTACTAGAGATCTACTTGCCTTAGATTCCCCACCATTTCTTTTTCAAACTGTGTTTGCCTGTCCAGAGTTTCTAACATTTTCAATTAAAGGAATAGCTTCATTAATTCATTTGGGTAATTTTCTTTATAAAACTGCCTGACTTTGGTGAAACTGATAATCAATAATTGTCTTAAATCTTTTATATCACAAGTTAGATTACTAAGTTCCTAATTACCACAGATTTGTCCTTTTCTAAAAAGAACAAAACTATTATTTTCTTTCTTAGAAATTCATATTTGATGTTTCTGGGTTAGTAGATGGATTTTAAAATGTGTTTTTGCCTGCAAAGATTATAGTAATCTAATTTTTATTTCTGTTTTTATAACAGCGTTCTGTGCCAGACATGGTGTACTTGGGATCTATGACAAATTTTGATGTAACTTACAACTGGATTCAAGACAAATGTGTCCCTCTTGTCCGAGAAATAACATTTGAAAATGGAGAGGTATGGACTCAGTGGGGGTGATTTAGTTCCATTGAGGAAAGAACTCACTGCCTCTGTACCCATGCTGTTTAGCAGTTGCCCGCTGTAAGAATCAAACATTGGGCACAGCTGTCTTCACAGCATTTTCACCTGCTCGCACCCTCGCTATTCTAGAATCCTTACATTTCTAGTCATATCAGGAGTTGGTAATAATCTTGAAAATGGACGCCCACAGTTGGGTAAAGATGTCTAAGTGGGTGTCCTTTAGAAAGACACATCTTAGTAACTGTGGGCAGTCCTTTACCATTAAAGGTTTTTCTAGTTCCTGTCTGTTCTCAAAGAATGCAAAAACCAATTGAATGGTGATTCTGAAATCTTTTTCATTTTGTTCCTGTTCCTAATGTTGAGAAAGAGGGCAGAGTAGACTGCAGTAGTCCACCTGGTTGTTTCTTGGTTCTCTAGACCTGTGTGTGGTCAGTGTGCTTACCTTTCTTATTGCCTTAGCTCAAAGGATTGAGCTAGGTTTGTGCACAGAACTAAGGTGTTCTATGAGCTGATGATGGAATCTATTGCACTAGGGGAAGGTACAAGCTAGGGCAGAAAGGTACATAGAGAGAGAAGCGTGGGGAGGAGGGTCAGTAAGTGAGGGTCAACAAAAGATGTAATCCAAGAGAAAAGAGATGAAGAAGAAAAATCAACTTACCAAAAGATGCCAGGAAATGGGGGTGTGGGAAACTTGAGAGCAAGAGTTTGTAAGGTATAAATAAGGTTATCTTTAGAGCGATGAGTGTGTTCTGGAGTGAGTGTTGAGTTTTGCAGAACCTTGTGATTATAACAGCAGATTGTCCACTTAAAATGGTGGATTTTTGTGGACGAAAGTGACCTTAATTAAAATAGATAATATGATAAGCTTAATTGTTTATCTATATATACAAGTGAAACAAGTTTAAATGTGAGATAGGAATCAAAAGGAAGCCTTTTGTGTCATGTGATAGGACTCAGGGATTTAAAAAAATCATTATGGAAGATAAACGATATGTGTGCTTCATACTGAGGTGCTTTCTAAATGTGACCCTCAACAGGACAGCTAATGGAGATGGCTACACGAGGAGGACCTTTCTGGGCTTTTTCATGAAAATAGGAAGATGGCATTTGTTTAGATTAGATGACTCAAATCTACTGTCTCGTGCTTCTTATGCTCTTAAATAACAGGAATATAAGTTTTAATAGCATTTTGTCATTTTCAAGGTACATTGTATGTGTGCATATTGAAGGACACATGTAGGGTAGCTGTTTGTTAATAATGTTGCTAAAACCGTCTGTTGGCTGAACAGGACTGTAATGTGGAGCTTTATGTTCTGTCCTTAAAACACTTTTCATCTAGGTCTCACATAGTGGAATGTTTTTATAATACACTTCAGAATAAGCATGGATTTATGATTCAAATTTATTTATTGCTGGCATACTGTGTTTTCAGTGTGAAGACTGGCAGTTCTAATTAATGTTCATCTCACTCCTGGATTAAGAACTGATTATAGTTCTTTCTTTGCTCACCCTAACTTACCTCAAGAGGCTGCCCTGGTAGTCATATACGCAGTACCGGCTAACACAGTGGTTCTCAGCCTTCCAGATGCTGTGGCCCTTTAATATAATTCTTCATGCTGTGGTGACCCCAACCATAAAATTATTTCATTGCTACTTCAAAACTATAATTTTGTTACCATTATAAATCATAATATAAATATCTGATAGATGACCCCTGTGGGGGCTGCTATCCACAGGTTGAGAACAACTGGGCTAACAGATTGGCCAAGGACCTTCCAGGTTAATCCATGTCTGTAACAGAGCAGGGCATGTGTGTATCCAGTGCTCATGCCTAAGATACAAATGGTTGATTTTGTTCTTTGTTAAGTCTCATTGTTTTCACACTATTAGACCCTTTTTCCTGATTACTTGCACCTGTTAGTTACACAGATTGAGTCCACATTTCTACTTTGGAAACAGCTAAACTGAATAGAGAGGCCACTGATTTTCATCAAAATCTTCTTTCCACAGGAATTGACAGAAGAAGGACTGCCTTTTCTCATACTCTTCCATATGAAAGAGGATACAGAAAGTTTAGAAATATTCCAGAATGAAGTAGCCCGGCAATTAATAAGTGAAAAAGGTAGACTGACTAAGGTGTTTATTTTCATGTTTTTCTCACTATCTTTCTCTTCCTGTGCCTGTTACATATTTGGCCTAAACACACTTATGCAATGGGATAATACTCTTGTACCCTGTAAAGATTTGTCGCTTGTATTGGTTTAATAAAACAATGATTAACCAGTAGCCAGGCAGGAAATACAGGCAGGGCAACCAGACTAGGAAAATTCTGGGAAGAGGAAAGGCTCAGTCTACAGTCGCCACCCAGCCACAGAGGAAGCAAAATGAGAATACCTCACTGATAAAAGGTACCAAGCCATGTGGCTAAACATAGATAAGAATTATGGGTTAATTTGAGTTGTAAGAGCTGGTTAGTAATAAGCCTAAGCTAATAGGTCAAATAGTTTATAATTAATATAAGACTCTGTTTCCTTGGGACTGAATGACTGTGGGACCAGGAAGGACAGAAACTTCCATCTACACACTTAGGCTAAAAGTTTAACAAGTTACTTTAACATGTAGGTTTAGATATAAGGGCAAGGAAGCAGTGACATTATGACATGAAGCAGTGTTTTCTGTGTGTATTTGCTTTTGTTTTCTGTACCGTGACTGTTTCAAGTGGCGTGAAAAGTGGGTCCTAGGTGAGCAGTATTGTTTGGGGAACCTTTTCCCGGTACCTTAGTGTTTCTCTGATACATTTCCAAAGACATTTGCAGAGACATTGCTAAGAGACAACTTACTGTGATCCACATTAATTTCTGTATGAAAGTTGAGCTGTTGTCTGCATTTCTCCGCGGTATTTTAGCAGAACAGCTTCTTCTCTGTACTGAGGATAAAAGATCAAACAATGTAATTGATGGCATGGTAAAGATTGCCTATTTTAGTCATTTACTAAATATTCTAGATTTTGAATTAAATTAAAAAAAAAAAGCCAGTTAGGCCACAAGGAGCATGAAGATGGTCCCAAGGGAACTTGTGTGTGTTAGACTCGGAGACTTGCTGTCAGAATCTAGGGAACCTTCACAGTAGATAACTGCAAATTGAAGAAATAAAAAATTCACAATAGCATTCAAATTTGAGTTTTCTTACAATTTTTAAGAAGATTATACTCTGCCCTGAAAAACTAAAAAAAATTCTGCTTCTTTTAAATATTCTGTTTAGATTTTAGTTTCCTGGTCTATATTAATTTCAAGAATGTTGATACTGTTATTATGCTGTTTTGAGAGTTCATAATCAGAAAATACAGTTAAAATTATAATGTAGTTCTCAAAATTCTGTTTTTTTTCAAAGGTACAATAAATTTCTTACATGCAGATTGTGACAAATTTAGACATCCTCTTCTGCATATCCAGAAAACTCCAGCAGATTGTCCTGTCATAGCTATTGACAGTTTCAGACATATGTATGTTTTTGGAGACTTTAAAGATGTATTGTAAGTATCTCCTTTTATTCTTTTTAAAATTACTGATACATCCCACAAAGTTGAATATGAAACAATTGCTTGATTATTTTACATAACTGTATATTGTGAAAGTAATACTCAGGGATGGATGTAAGAAGTTAGAGTTCATTGTGGGTATGGCATCAATGACTAGAGAATTACAGATGTTAAGTGACTGGGAGCTAGTCTCTGAAACTGGGAGAAATTAGCTTTACTCTGAGGTCAGTCTTTGGCATATCAAGGTCTAGGTCAGGCTGAGGTGTTGCTGGTAGTGTCTGTTTGCTCATGATTGCCTTTTGTAAGAACATTAAGATTATGTTTGTACAACTCAGAATTTTTCTACAACTAGGAATTCCCTTTTTAAATTTTTTTTTTTACATGCCAATCCCAATTTCCCCTCTCTCCTCTCCTACTACTCTCCTCTCCCCTTACCATCACCCTACCTCCCATCCACTCCTCAGAGAGGTTAGGCCTCTCCTGGGAACTCAACTAATACTGTCCCAGCCCCTTGTTGAGGCAGGACCAAGGTCCTTCTCTCCCACCCCCACCCATGAACCTAGGCCAAGCAAGCTGTCTCTCCATAGAGAATGTGCTCTTCAAGGTCAGTTCATGCATTAGATTTAGATCCTGATACCACTGCCAGTGGCGTGGCCCTTTATATTGCCCAAGCCACACCATTGTCATCTGTATTCAGGGGGCCTAGTTCAGTCCTATGCAGGTTCCCCATTTGTCAGTCAGGAGTCAGTGATCTTCCACTAGTTCGGGTCAGCTGATTCTGTGGGCTTCCCCATCATGGTTCTGAGTCCTTTGTTCATATTATCACTTGTCCCCATCTTCACCTAGAGCTCGGCCCAGTGGTTAGTTGTGGATCTCTGCATCCGCTTTATCTGTTTCTGGAAAAGGGTTCTAGCTTCTCTGGGTTTGTGGACTGTAGGCCAACAACCAGGAATCTCTAATGGCATGTAACGAGAACCTTTCCAAAGACAGGTACTAATAAGCATGGAAGCCTTAGGACTACTGCAGAGACAGAAATCTTACTAGCTTCCAGGAATGTGAAGTACAGTGATAGGAAGTTTGAAGTATTAATATATGAAAATTTTAAGCAGCACAGTTTAAGTAATTCACACTTAAATATTTCTTGGACAATTCATTTAAATTTTCTAAATTTCAAAATACTATTCTGCTGAGATGATAAGATGAAGTTTCACTGCCAAATAAATAATCCTACATAATTCTGACTATTTCAGTAGAGATGGGAGTTTCCAGAAGAATATCAGTTCTGAAACTTATGTAGTATTGAGTTCTTTCTTGAACTGGTCACTGAACTTCTGTTTCTTCTTCATGCATAAAGTATGGTTGATAGTTGCCTAATGAGACCTTAGTGCAAATGAGTGAGAGGTGATGGATGTGTTATAAGCCAAAAAGTTGTAACAAATACTAGTAGATGGTTGTATTATAAATAATAAAGTATATCAAAGGCCAGTTTTAATTTTACTTACACTCAAAGACTATCATTTAACCTATTAATTCAACGAAGGATTTTTCTAGGTCTTCTATTTACTCATTATGGCCGATGTCAAGTGTATAAAATTTTCTGTGACTGAGTCTTCTGGAGCCTGAAGCTGGCCCAGTGCTGGGCAGGTGGTGGGACTTCCACCTGTTAGGGATGGTCTGGAGTTTAGATCTGTGGATGCTGGCCTGTTGCCTGAATCCAATGGGCTGGTTTGGAACCCACAGTCTTGACTGGAGGCTGAAGAGTATGCAGACGTTGGCTAGATCTTAGGCTTACAGAGTAGCCTGAGCCCAAAATTAGTGGAGGAAATAATAAAAACCAGAGCAGAGGAGCTGGAGAGATGATGACTCTGCAGTCGCCTCTGAGGACCTGTGTTTGATTCACAACATCCATATGGTGGCTTAAAACCATCTGTAACTCCAGTGGAGTCTGACGTTTGCTTCTGGCTTTCTGTGATACACAGGCACAAATGCAGGAAAAACACTTACAGACATAAATTAAGAAAATAATCAGAGCAGAAACAAATGAAATGGATCCTAAAAACAACAGAAAGCCAATGAAACAATTTTTTTAAAGATAAATTTAAAAGCTTTTAGCCAGTCTGCAAAAGAAAGACTCAGGTAAATAAAATGAGAAATAGAGGTGTCATTATAAATTATGTCACAGAGATAAAATGGATAAGAGTATCAAATAAAATGAAAAGTGTATGAACATGTTGGAAGAGGGAGCTTGTTGGTTCCCGGCCAGCTTAGACCCTAAATAATCACACAGAAACTGTATTAATTAAATCACTGCTTGGCCCATTAGCTCTAGCTTATATTGGCTAACTCTTATATTAATTTAAACCATCTCCATTAATCAGTGTAGTGCCACATGGCAGTGGCTTACCGACAAGGTTTGGGCATGTCTGACTCTGGCAGCAGCTCCATAGCATCTCTCTTTCTGCCTTCCTTCTCCCAGCATTCAGTCCAGTTTTCCCTGCCTACCTAAGTTCTGCCTTATCAACAAGTCAAGGCAGTTTCTTTACTCATTAACCAATAAAAGCAACACACCACGAACAAATTGATATCCTTAAAAAATGAACAGATTTATAAGATGAATCATGAATAAATAGAATTTGTGTTCTGTTAATGATGAACTGTGACCTGAAATATAAGCTAAAATAAACTTTTCTCCTCCAAGTTGTTTATGATCATGGTGTTTTATCAAAGCAACAGAAAGCAAACTTGAACAAAATCCAAAATAAATTAAATCAGTATGTCAACATGATATATTCACTCTCATAATTCATTGCAGTATGTGGATATAGAATCAGCATCTGTATCTATGTCAGCTGAAAAATGGGTAAAGAAATTATCACCGGGAGTACTATTCTCCTGTCAAACGAGGAAGGAGATCATGTCATTTGTGATAACATAGAAAAACTTGGGGAGATATTAATTGATATAATGCAGGCACAGAAAAATAAATTGCATGATCTCACTTTATGAGTTAGTTGATTGCATGATCTTTCTTTATGAGAGTGAAATGGTGTTGAACTCAAAGAAATGAGAGTAGAATAGTGGTTGCCCAAAGTCAGAAAAGAATTGAGACAGGAACATGTAAGGAAGACTGGAGAAGACTAGTCAGACTGCATTAGTTAGCATTCTTACCTTTGTGACAAAATATTTGATAGAAACTACAGAAAAAGAATATTTTGGCTTATAGTTTCAAAGAGCTCATAGGGCTCATCCATGGCCAATAGATCTTGTGCACTTGGGGAAGCTGTCATGACAGTAGGAATAGATAACAGATAGTCCTGACCTATCAGACAAGAAGCAGAAAAAGTAACAGACTGTGGTTCTGGTCTGCTTCAAGGGTGCAATCCCTGCACTTACTTCTCTACCTAGACCCCATGTCTCAAAATGTAGACACTTTGCAAAACAACGTCGTCACCTGGGACCTAAGCTTTCAAAACCTGAGTCTATTGGGAACATTTCATACTCAGACCTAACAGGGGGCAGAAGAAAACAAGGAACACTTGATGATCTTGATAATCAAGTAGGGAGAAGTGCAAACAAAAGGGAGTACTTAACTACAAGATAGAGGTGAAGAAGACAGAAAGGACCCCCCAACCACAAGATAGAGGTGAAGAAGACAGAAAGGACTCCCCAACCACAAGATAGAGGTGAAGAAGACAGAAAGGAC
>LOEQ01001703.1:268811-278932 GCA_001685075.1 Bramus lutescens | reverse complement strand
CCCAACCACAAGATAGAGGTGAAGAAGACAGAAAGGACTCCCCAACCACAAGATAGAGGTGAAGAAGACAGAAAGGACTGCCCAAATAACTACAAGGTAGAGATGAAGATCTGTTAGATTTGATAGTGTATATTGCAGCGAATTGCAAGTAAATAATTAGAAGTTCTTGTAAGAAGCTGACCTATGAAAAGAATAAATGAGAGGGGTGGCGATAGTTCCAGAGAGACATGGGTTAAGTAATTTTAGCTCTCTTGGATGGAGAACCTAAACGTAATTAAGTGCTTGTGAGGCAGAGTCAAAGGGAGTAAAGAGTAATTGAAATGGGAAGATGCTCTTCCATAATGCAAAGCAGAGGTCATAAAGGAAATGAGAAAGAAAGGAAAGGGAATAGTAGCCTTCTAACTCTGAGAGAAGAGTATTGCAGAGCTTCTTTGTGGGTGTTTGGAGTCCTGGTGGACTGCAGCAAAAGACTGTTGAAGTTCTTGTTTTTAACTGGCAAGTAAGATCACCTACTGAGAGGGAGAAACTGTATTGGATTTAAAACCTGAGCAGCTTACCTGTGATCCATTTCTCTAACATCCAGGCATATTGAAAACAAAATCCATATCGCATAGAGGGCCCTCAGTTGTGTGAGCATTTTCTATTAGGTGAGATCTGGCCACCCTACCTAGTTGGGAGTCTTGTTTTGCCCTTCCCCAAAAACTGCATGCTCACGCTAAAATAAAAGACTCTTTCAAAGAGAGAGAGACCACTGATGGCTGGGCTTTCTGGGAGCTCACAGGCGTTGTCTTAGTCAGTGTTCTATTGCTGTGAAAAGACACCATGACCATGGCAACTCTTATAAAAGAAAAGAAAGCATTTTATTGGGGCTTGGTTATAGTTTCAGAGCTTTAGTCCATTGTCATCATGGTGGGAGTGAAGGGGGCAGCAGCATGTAGCAGTCAGTACTGGAGAAGTAGCCGAGAGTTCTATATCTGGATCAACTGGCAGGAGGAAGAGAATGAGCCACTGACACCTCAAAGCCCACCCCCAGTGACACTTACTCCAACAAGGCCATACCTCCTAATCCTTTTTAGTAGTGCCACTCCTGATGACTAAGCATTGATGGGGGCCATTCTTATTCAAACACCACAGGTAACTGTAAGTAACTGTACTTAGCATTCAAATGCTCCGTGACCAATGTGTCATATTTATGAAGTTCACCAATACACCTCTCAGTACTCGGGAGGCAGAGGCAGGTCTGCAGAGCTAGTTCCAGGACAGCCAGGGCTACACAGAGAAACCCTGTTCCAAAAAAAAATAATAATAATATTGCATTTGAAGCTCTTTAAAATAATTCACTTCTTTAATGTCTCCTTTAGGTGTCCAATTTCCCCTTCCTGCTAACAGTTTTTTAATTGGGAGGTAGTACATGCTGTGAGAGCTAAGTGCTGCGCTATATGATGCTAGTGTTAAAATCCAATAAAGCATGCAGCAAGGTGAATCTGACACATTTAATGGCTTGTATAATAATTGTTATTGTGCTGCCTGGTAATTAGGGCTAAAATGATAAGCACTTTCCATAAATTACTGTCATTACTATTACTTAATAACTTAGCATTTCTGGAGTCATTTGGTGGAAGTGTGATTGTAGTAACAGAAGAGGAATCTACACCTGCCAGAGGTGGCATTAGGAGGTGGAGACTGCCAATAGAATACTTAGCTTCTTTTCAGAGAAACTAGTCTCCTTGAAGTAAAATGATTTGAAGGCCACACAGATAACCAGTGGCAAAACTAGGATTTGTATCAAATCTATTAGACCCCAGAGTCCCAGCTCACAGTACTACTATATATACAAACAGTGACATTCCTGGTAACTGTTAAAAAAAAAAAAGGCAGTGGAAATGCTAGTATTTAAAGAGCTAGTACTTCCAAATGGCAAAAATTAGATCCCAGTGCTGAGAGCCTTGGGTTCCTGTGTGCTGGGCAAATGCTCATCAGTAAGCTTTTCCTTTAGCCCCTTTCTCCTTTTTTAATCTTGAGGGAGGGTCCTATTGTCCAGCATTGGCTAGAATTTGTGGTTCTCCTGCCCCAGGTTATTACTAGCTGGGAGTTCAAGCATGTTGCACCATGCCCAGCCTGATAGAACTTCTTAAAAGGCACATTTTATTTATCCTATATTTTTATTTTATCCCTTCTTACTAAATTGACTGGTATCTAAGTCAGTGTTCTATTGCTGTGAAGAGACATAATGATCATGGCAACTCTTATAAGGGAAAACGTTTCATTGGGGTGGCCCAACTTACAGCTTAGAGATTTATTCCATTGTCATCATGGCGGTGTGCAGAGAGGATCCGGTGCTAGAGAAGCAGCTGAGAGCTCCATATTCTGACTCATAGGTAGCAGAAGCAACTGTGACACTGAGCATAGGAGACCTCAAAGCCCACCCCCACAACAAGGCCATACCTCTTCTCCTAACAGTGCCAGTTCTATGAGGACCATTTTCTTTCAGACCACCACAGTTGGGCCATCTGAACGTCTTCCTACCAAGAAAGAATTCCCTCTCATGGAAAATTAACTTAGAATTCATCATAGATCTAAGTAGAAAACAATAAACAAAATATTAATAGTCGGGAAGGTAAAGTTCTGAAGAGCATCGAAAACACTTAGAAAAAATGGTATATTAGTTTTCATCAAGTTAAAAACCTTTGTGCTGTTAAAACATAAGCAAGATACAGAGATGTGAAGTTAGCACACAAGCAAGGTGCCCAGGGTCATTACCAGTCAAGAAATGCAAGTTAGCATCGCAGTAAGATGCTGATTTTGTGTTCTTCAGCTGCCAGAGGTGAAATGGCAACAGCACCCTGCTTTCGCAAGCATGTAGATCAGCTGCAGTCTTGGTGCACACTGATGCAGTTTGACTATTTCTTTGTAAGTTAAGCATATATGTAGCATCTGACACAATGTCTGTTAAGAAAATAAAGTTCACACAGAAATCTGTGCACATATGTTTGTCATAGTATTGTTTCTGATCACCAAAATCCTGACAGAATCTAAATGTCCTCAACAAGATAAATGAATAGACTTTTATAATCCTCAGTAGAATAGTAATTTGGCAATAAATAGACTACATGTAAGGTGAATGGATGCCGATTGTATATTAAGATGAAAAAGCCATTCTCGTGAGTACATGTTATTAGTGTATGTGTGGATAGGATCAGTAAACATGTGAGTGGTTGCCAGGATTAGAAGGAAAGAAAGGGGTGCTGGAGATCTTAGCTGGTTTGCCAAGGTGGTAAGAAGATGTTGTGCATTTGCTAAAACTTAGAAAATTAAGCTGGGTGTGGTGGCACATGCCTTTAATCTCAGCTTTCAGGAAAAAGAGGCAGGTAGATCTTGGAGTTCGAGGCCAGGCTGGTCTACAGAGCTAGTTCCAGGACAGCCAGGGCTACATAGAGAAACCCTGTCTAGAAAAACTAAAAAGCAAAACAAAAAAACTTTAGTGCCGTGGCTCAGCAGTAATTCAGCATTTGTTGGTAGGTAGAGGCAAGCGGATCTGTGAGTTTAAGACCAGCCCAGCTACAAGCTGAGATTGTCTCAGAAACAACAAAACAAGTTACAGAACTTAAGCTTAGGAAAAAAAAAAAGAATTATCTACTATGCATCAGTCTTTGAAAATAATAAAGCTAGTTTCTACCTTGTACACTTGTCAGAGGGTAGTCACCATATACTGTTTTTGTGTGTTTCGCTGGTCTAAAAGTGAGTCATTGTAAACCAGAGGTTTAGAGGGTAGGAGAGGCTTAGCACTCCACACTTAGTGTCCAATTAAGACTAAAACGAAAATAGGATTTATTTCTTGTGCCAGTATTCTTGCATGTTGCCACACTGACTACTCTAACAATTTATTGCTCATTGACTGGTTGTCCCTACCTAATACTGACAGATCCTTTCTGAGTACGTGCTAGCTAAGAGTTCTTCCCTAATCCATCTCTTCCTGGCTTTATGCTCACAGTTTTTTCTCTCCTCTTGTCTCATGGCAAGAGGATAATTCTGAAGGTCAGGGAGAAACCTGTCTTGAGTGTTTGTCACATTTGGGATTTACTCCTTCATAAGGTAGTCCTTGACTAGAAGTGGTTCCAGTGGTTTTAGGAGCTTATAAAGAAGCCAGCAGCATTATCTCAGGTGTGGTAGGACATTCGGAGTCTTTGGCTTGAATTTTAGACTTCATCACTTAGCTGTGGGGTGACAGAAGATGATGTCAGAAGTAATGTAAATTGATCTACTTTCAGTGTTTATCTCTGGTGTACATGCAATTACTTTTGCACCAGAGAACCTTTGCAAGGCGTTCTGTCAATACAGCTACCTGACAGTCATTTGTATTTGTAAACTGTGCATTTGGCACCTGCTGGTCTCTACTGCATTGGAGCTAGTGGGGAGCCAGCATGGTGTACAATGAAATGATTGGTTGGTACAGCTCAGTGGGAGTTATTGAAGGGAGAAACAAACAGCCAACCAAAACAGCACTTCCAGGACCTCAGGATAGAATTTAAAAAGAAAAAATAAAAACTGGTAATCTTAACTGGTAATATTTGCTATGCAAACAAAACAAAAATATTAAAAAGTCAGTCTGCTGTACCCAAGGAACTAAAGTATGCATGGTAGTGCATTTTAATTTTTGTAATAGATATAAAAAACAATAGGTTTCTATTTGAAACATATAATGAATATTCCAAAGCACAAAGATCTCCATATAAGGCAGGCAGTTCATTTGCACATAAGTATAAATTAAGCAATGACAGGAAAACATTCAACTTCTCAAGAAATGTAAATTAAAATTCTGCTGTTACTTATCAAATTAGCAAATCAACTTCAGTTTTAAAAAATTATGTTGGCAAAGGCTTTAGAATGCAAATCAATGAATAGCAAAAATTGATTGGCCTTATAGGTATCATTTGTTCCTACGTTATTGGATACAAGTTAAGGAAATAATTGCTTAGGCCTGCTTTGTAAGTCTGCTTTACTCAGCATAGTATGGACCACCTCAAAAGAGGGTTGTGTTTCAGGGGCGATCCACAGGCTTATGCTGGGTTCAAATGCTATGAGATATTGGATGGTGCTCTGGTTATAAAACTGAATACTTTTACATAATTATCTTCTAATTATATTTTCCCGTTTGAATCCCAACATTTTTAGTGTGGATTTGGAGGATATAAGTTTTTTGTTTGTTTTATGAGTATGTGTGTATGCTGCTAAAAATATATGCATTCACACACACACACATGCGTGTGTGCACACACCAAATAATTATCTAAAGGATGATAAACACATCTGGGATACAGCATTTTCATAGCATCACCTTTGTTAATGGTAAGTATAAAAAAATGTCTATGAAACAAGTACAATGATTGCAACATAGGGGATGAGGAAGTAGTTCAGCAGTTGAGAGCCCTGGCTGCTCTTGCAGAGGACCTGGTTGGTTTTCAGCACCTACCTGATGGCTTCCAACCATCTATAGGGGATTGATACCTCTTCTAGCCTCTGCAGACACAAGGCACTAATGTTGGTACATACATGTAGGCACTCACACATATACATAAAATAAAAACTAAAAAATTAGAACCCCAAACTAGTATCTAGCTGACTGTAGTAGTTGTGGTAGAATTGGTGGATAGAGTCAAATATTTCTTTACAGCACTGTGAAGTTGATAAACTAGCAGTCAGCCAGTTTGGACAGTTGAAGCTAAATAATTATTTGCCTTTGCTTTTAGAATTCCTGGAAAACTGAAGCAGTTTGTAATTGACCTGCATTCTGGAAAACTGCACAGAGAATTCCATCATGGACCTGACCCAACTGACACAGCCCCAGGAGAGGTA
Source organism: Bramus lutescens (assembly GCA_001685075.1). Classification (NCBI taxonomy): domain Eukaryota; kingdom Metazoa; phylum Chordata; class Mammalia; order Rodentia; family Cricetidae; genus Bramus; species Bramus lutescens. Next base: position 273,079 of record LOEQ01001703.1, on the reverse strand, counting down.
GGACCATGTGTTTGCCAGCGGGGAATCTTTTCTGAGATAGCCTCAGAGGGGCCTGAGCTAGAGTTTCACAGCTTCTGTTACCTCCATAGAAATCCTGAACTGACTATAACATATTCAAGTTATGCTTCTTTGAAGTTACTTTTTAAAATATTGGCCTCTAGAAAAGTTGGAGAGTGTTGTCTCTAATTTCTCCATCATGTGAACTTGAGTAGTCTATGATTTCTGGGGCACAGTGTTAAATACTGTTAGCTTCAAATCGAAGTAAGAAGTAGGACTTGGGAGCAATGAGCAAACAAATCAGTGGGTTCCAGTGGTTGTCCCTGCTTGCTTTTGTGAGTGGACGTTGACCCTTCTGTAAGACAGTAATGGTTGGTTATTTCCCTCATCCATCCTAAGAACCTTCATAGGTGCAGTATTGATAATACTCAAAATTTAGTACTCAGTGCAGCTTTCCCATTTGATATTTGAATGCTTAATAACTATTCATCAACATTTTATATTAGCTTTTATTCACATATAATTCTTAATTGAAATGTTACTATATTGACTGGTGAATAGGTAGATAAGCTGTCAGAATGGATGAATATGGATTTTAAAGCCTGAGAATTTTATTATTTCTACTTTGTAGCCTTTATTACGAATAATTTCTATGTCCCTCCTTTTTGAAAGAATCCTAAATGTGCCTGTTAATGTATTATTGTTTATATTAAGTCTATGACATGAAACTGAGAGAGATGATGTACATTAAACCCCCTGTTTTATATGCCAGGACTTAAGTCTGCTACTTGTCCAAAGAACTTGTGTTTATCAAAGAAAAAGAAAAACTAAATTTTTCCTTATCTTATATGGGAGGCAGATTAGGTCCAAAGTCAAGAATTCTCTTGGGAAACTGATAATATGCTTCATTTGAGAAATGAGGACAAAATTTTCCTTTGTCATCAAGCTACTATTAATGGGGGAAATTCTGCTAGTGACAGTTATCCGAAGGTCATTATTTTCTTCAGCCCACAAAGTTTGCTCGTTACTCTATGCCAGTATTCTCAACCTTCCTAATGCTACAGCCCCTTAATATAGTTCCCTCGTGTTGTGTTGTGGTGACCTCGACCATAAAATTATTTCATCGTTACTTCACAACTGTAATTTTGCTACTGTTATGAATTATAATGTAAATATCTTATATGTAGAATGGTCTTAGGTGATCCCTGTGAAAGAGTCATTCAACCCCCTAAGAGGTTGTGACCCACAGGTTGAGAATGACTGCTCTATATGCTCAAGAAAAACATCTAGTTTACCATATTTTATTATCCTGATTTATTTCACTTTCTCCCTTAAACAATGTTTTATTTATCTATGTATTTTATTCATATTTTTGTGCTAAAACCAACTGGGTACAAGATACTGTATGTGTTTATAGTAATATAATTTCAGCTTAAGTATGTATTTCAGCAGAAAATACTTCTGAGGAGGTGGAACCTGGCAAAGTCAAATAGGTGGAGGCATCTCTCACCTTCTGTTCTCATGATGCATGCTAATCTATTACAGAATGTCCGGTGTGTGTCACTTGCCATCCACTGTAAGGACTGTCCCATGGTGAAGCTGCGCTCGCTCTTGGGATGCTCACAGAGTGAAAGTGACATGCAGACTGTGCTGCTTTTCTTCACTGTGTGTGGAGTCACTTGATAGTTCACTGGGTTTTGTCTACTTTTGGCACATAAGTGTTACAGAGGCCCATTATAGTATTGAGTCTTTTCCTCAACTCAACCAAGTTTTACTGATTTCTGGCATCCAGATAGTTGATTAAATAGCAGCTTTATTTTTTATTTTATTTATTTTTTTGGTTTTTCGAGACAGGGTTTCTCTGTAGCTTTGAAGCCTGCCCTGGAACTAGTTCTTGTAGACCAGGCTGGCCTCGAACTTACAGAGATTCACCTGCCTCTGCCTCCCAAGTGCTGGGATTAAAGGCTTGCGCCACCTCTGCCTGGCTTGTAGCAGCTTTATTAGCAGTGTAGGGATTGTTTGTATCAAGGCAATCCCTCTTAGCAGGCATGTGTAGAAGAGAAAGGTTAGGGCCAAACTGGTTGTGCTCCATCTACAGGGTTCTCTAGGAAGCACTGAGTGTTGGTATTTTGTCAGTGACCCTGTGGCAGCCATGCCCTTAACAGAGTAGGGGCATTTATGTGAGGAAACAGGATCACAAACTTACCTCTTGACTTTGGCATACACTTTTTGTCTTATTTATTAATAACCAAGTAATTATAAGGCCACTGCCAGTCATGTAATAGTAAAGTATGATAACTCCATAAAACATTTTGGTATGAAGATTCTTTTCTTTCTTTTGTAGCAAGACCAGGATGTTGCAAGCAGTCCTCCAGAGAGCTCCTTCCAGAAGCTGGCGCCCAGCGAGTATAGGTATACTTTATTGAGGGATCGAGATGAGCTGTAAAACTCAAGAGCACTGCAGGCCTTTTGACAGCAGCATTGGCTTATGTGGTGGAAATAGTAAACCTATATTTTCATAATTCTATGTGTATTTTTATTTTGAATAAACTGAAAGAAATTTTGGGTTTTTAATTTTTTTCCTCCCCCTGACTCAAATGCATTGTCATTTAATACAGCCTCTTTTTAAAAAATCTGCTAGGGTTTAAAAAAATAAAATAAAAACTAGAGGCCTATCTCCACTTTAAATCTGTCCTGTACAATTTTTATAATGTAAGTGGAAGGTGGCATTGCCAGAAGCATACTGTTAACTCACACTAGCACTGCAGAGGCCAGGGACTCGGCCTGCTTCCTGTGTGCTGTATGATTTCCTTTCTGCTCTTCTTCTCACATGATCAGGTCTACTGGTGTTTTCTTATCGCAGTTCTGAAATCTGGGGGGGGTATATACTCTAGAGACCAGGGAGGGGAATAAATTAACATTTTCACACTGTGTACTGTGTTGTACTGATTGGCCGGGCATTGCTTATGAAAATTCCATAGTGGTTCTTCTTGGTTTCCTAACGTGTAACTTAAACATTCTCTGAAGAGGAGGAGAGCCATAAGCCAGAGAAGTTGGCAGAAATGGTCCTTATGAATTAAGAAAGAAGAAATGGAAGTATTATTAAATTTCTATGTGTTTGTCTGAGAAATCGGCATATGGCTGGCATTTAAAACTTTGAACGAATTAACCCTGAAATCAAGAAAGTAGAGACACCAGCGGAGCAGGTTACTACTGTTGAACTAGCAACTTTTAAGGCTCAGGCTCTTTCTGTCTAGAAATTTCCATTTTCAAAGAGAAACTGTATTTCAATTATTGTAAGCCTCTTTCTGTCTTTTGTAGTTTGTTATAGTTATGTAGATCAAAATGATGAGGAACACAATTCTTCTCCCATTTTTCAACCATTGTGAATTGTTAGAGGGCCTCCCCTCTAGCTTTCCCAGGCAATGAGACCTCAGTGCTGCCAGGGATAAAAGCAGTTCTGTCAGGAATCCCAGTGCCAGAGGTCCGACAGGCTCAAAATTGGCTTTCCTTGGGGCCTGGGTGTGGTGCTATAGGCCAAGGGTCATTCGTCCTTGGGATATCAGTCAGTCCCAGTTTGGGGAGATCATTATTTTTAAGCTCTAAAGGTTGACATGTGCCATTATATGTAGTATGTGATATATGTAACGTCTTTCAAACCTTTTAAAATAAAATGAATATTTATAATGGATATTTAATAACTGTTATTTTTAAAAATCAGCTTCCAGTTCTTAATTATGCATGATTTTGTCTATAGTTTCTGTAGTTTTATTCAGAATAATAAATATTAATGAGGTTATAAGGGGCATGTTTAGAATATTTTGCCAGATTGTGACTGGCACACTAGGGCAGAGCTTTCTAGAAGCTAGCCTTTATTCTGTCACTTTATTGCTGTTAGTCAATGTCTTGAATATGATCATAGTTGTTATTTTCAGTGATGAGACTGACCCGATCTGAGGGGTTCAGAATGAACACTCACAGGTATACTGCAAGGCTTCCATACAAGCTCAAAACAACACAGAAACTAATCAGCTGTAACAAATTGTGATCCTGTAATTGGGTTTGAAAAATAATAAAAGATATCACTCAAATATTGGACTGCAGACAGGTAGCTGAGAATAGTTATCAGAAAAAAAGACCATAAGGAACACATCTTCAGTGTGGCCTAAAATGATGGGGAGGGCTTTTTAAAGTGGAAGACTCGGTGTGTTGTATAGCATTCATACATATCAGAACTTGGGTTCTAACCCTGCCACTGCCATTTTCTTCTC
>LOEQ01001703.1:256474-268790 GCA_001685075.1 Bramus lutescens | reverse complement strand
GACAGTGGCTCTTCACATTGTGTCTGTGGCTATCAGTTTGGACCCTTAAGTAGTCGTCTATAAATGTTTATTGAAACGATAAGAAACAGTGGCCTTGAGTAATTTTGATACCATGGAAAGTGCTCAGCACTCAACAGGACTTAATGGCAGTTTATAAAAAGTTCTTTACAAGTTCAGGTGCATTCCATGAAGAGAGTTTAGGGTAATAAAATGTTTTAAAGCATAACTATTGAGACTGTTTTTAGCCAGGTAGTGGTGGTGCACACCTATCCCAGCACTCCGGAGACAAAGGCAGGGAGACCTCTGAGTTAGAGGCCCATCTGGTCTACAGAGCAAGTTCCAGGACAGCCAGGGCCTATCAAAAAAAAAGACTTTTTCTTAGAGTAAACATGGATGAGAGCAGTCTAGATATTTGAAGGGTTGGCATTGTCTGTCTGGATCCCAAGGGTTGAATTAGGGTTGGAGGAATTCACAGAGGAGCAGTTACCAGTTGGCAGTGACTTCAAAGTAAGCTTTTAGGTGCGGTAACCTTTTACTTAAGTTTATCAGACCATATGAATTATCACTGTAGCAAGCAATTTCAGATTAAACATAAGAAATGGAGGGAATGTGCCTGGCATAGAAGCACTGAGTTCCAAATATTTATGCTGGGATTTTAAAAGCTGACTACCTGAAAAGAGGTAGGATCTGTCTTGGCTATGATAATGTGAGACAGCATGCTGTTCTAGGAACAAGTACTCCCAGGAAGGCTAACTCCCTGGAGGTTGGCTAACATGAGCACGTGGCTCAGGACATTATACTGCAGGTCCTGGGGATCCTTATTTGAAAATGGATACTACAGAAGCAGGTCTTAGACTTTACCATTCCGCCTGAACAGTGTCAGTACTGCAGAAGTTGCCTCAATGTACTCAGTCTGTACTGAGCCTTAGACTTCTCAGCTGAGCTAGAAAGAATGCCAGACTGCTCTGGAGACTGTTTGAATAAGATCCAGAAGCCAGACTTCCTGCTCCTCTGCCAGGATGATGAAACAGGACATTCACTGGCCTCTGGCCTCTGTGTCCATATGCATGCTGTACACACACAGGTATGACAGGCATGTAAATGAATGTGTAAGGTAGAGAATGATCATCTCAAGTGTCTTGTGGGGAACTTACTGATGAAGTCAATTTGTCAGGGGTCATGTGCAAAAAGAAGGCAAACTGGTGTGATAAAAGCTACCAAGGGGCATGCAATAGAGAACAGTGTTTGAAATGGGAAGGCTCAGAATGAGCTCAAGAGAAAGTGTTAATGTTGCCCAAAACCTTTGAAGAAAAAAATGCATTAAGGCAAAAAGAACGGGTAATGGATTGATAATCAGGAATACTATAACAGCTCAGTTTTTATCTTCAACAGGTACAGTCTGCTTGACCAAAAGTAAAATGACATAAAACTTAAATGTGTGCACACACACAAACAAACAAGAAACTTGCTCCCTTAAATTATACCTTAAGGCTTTTGGCCTATACCCTGTATCACCCAGCAGTGCTCTCTATTAACGACTATTGGGACAGTCTGAGAAACCAGGATACACGGTTAACTGGGCACAGTACTCCAGTTTTCAGAATGATTGTAGTTGGCTGCATTAGGCTGTTGTACTGGACAAAGTCATATGAAATAAGTGAAATGCCAGTTGTCCATTGGGGAAGATTTAGGTAGTTCTCAGAGCTGGTGAGAGCTGAGGAGAAGCTACTCCAGGATCACTTACTGCTGGCCGTAATGACTTATGTATTCATTAAAATAGTTTGTAGGACCTCTGCTTAGCAACTTTTTTAGCTGTGTGTGAAATTTTGTATTTCCAAATAAAACTATATTTGTAAAATACTTCTATATTTGAGACTTTTTTTTTTTTTACTGTTTCATAAGTACTGTGTTACGAATGTTTTACTTGGCATCTAAATGACCAGAGCTGGAAAAGATGACTTTTCCAGGTGTGATGTTTTTTCCAGTTCATGTCATAGTGCTTGATTTGATTCCGAATGGGGACTTGTGAGTTCCAGTGCAGTTAACGCAAGCCCAGCTTCAGTTGATGTGTCCAGGTATTCTCAAGAACACTGGAAAACGTAAAACTGGCCTTAGACAAGAGAGGACCCTGGGAAAGTGCTGCTTCAAACTGTGTCTCTAACATCTCACCATCCCCCACATAGGCACACCCTTGTCTAGTAAATCTACTTCTTCAGTGTATATGTCAAGTGTCATCTTGTCCTGGTTAGTCTGTTTACACAAGTTAGAGTCTAGGAAGAGGAACTTCAATTGAGAAATTGCCTCTATCAGATTGGTCTGTAGGCAAGCCTGTGGAGCACCTGTTGAGCTTTCTTGATTCGTGATTGGTTTGGGAGGGCCCAGCCCACGGTGGGTGGTGCCTCCCTTGGGCAGGTAGGTGGTTCCTGGGTTGTATAAGAAAGCCAGTAAGCGCCACTCCTTCATTGCTTCTGATTCAGTTCCTGTCTCGGTTTCTGCCTCAGGTTCCATTCATAATAGACTACAAACTATAAGCTAAAATACGTAAACTCTTTGCTCCCCCAGTTGGTTTTGGTCATGGTATTTTGTCACAGCAATAGAACGCAATCTACACACATCTATGTCCTTGTAGTCTTTGGTGTCTCCTCAGTTACGCAGTTGGGAGTACGTGTGTTCCCCTTATTTCCATGTGCATACAGGTGATAAGGAAAGGAGGAGAGCCATCTTTCTATTCCAGCCTCTTGATACTTAGAAGAACTCAGCAATTCTCTGATGGGAAACAGAAAAGCTAAAGCACAGAGCAGGCAAGCAAACAAAGGCATCAAAGACAAGAAAGTGTCCCTATAGTTGGAATTGATTCTGATAGCAGATCTCTATCTCCATTATCTGATTTAGTCAATTACAAATATCCTACAAACGAATCTGTCACCTTCAGTCCTACCTGTTAAGTCAGCTACAAGCTCCAAAGACTGCCAAAAAATAAAGGTTCATAGCACCCACCCAGCTAGAGATATATAACTGTCGGAGTGGTTGCTGTCTTGGCACACAATGTTGGGTACTGGAAATTTTCTCCTACCTCCACATTTTCTCTAAGTTAGATCTGACCCCAGTTTAGTCAAGCACTCTTAGGCAATGAGTTAGCTGACAAAACTGTGGTAAGCCATAAGTTTATCAGTCAGTAAGCATAAACTACCATCTCCAGGCTAAAGATTCAGTATTTACTAAACTGCCCCCTTCCGTTATGAAGCCTAAAGTTGAATGAAGAGAAAATAGTAAAATGGTGGCTATAATTGCATATGCATGCAATGGTCCAAGCCACAGGGGGAAAAAAACCAGCTACCTTAGACTAGGCACAGAAAGACCACACTTCTACCCATATGAGGGTCCTCTTCTTCAGGAAAACCGGTATTATCAGACTGTTGTTACTGTTCCATACTGTAATGGTAAGTTTTGCCAGGTATTTACTGACCCTTTTTCCCCAAACCCATCCATTTGTATCAAAGATGACCCAGTAGGCCTTATGTGATGGGCCCTGAGGATTTAATGACATCTGTGACAGAGGAAGTTTACGTCTACTCTTGGTGCCCTGTGGTGAACTTACTTAGATAAGAATAAACTCATTTTGGAAGATGATTGGTGCTTTTCCTCCCGCTATTCACTACCCAGGAAGGAGAGCCAAACAGGGCATTGCTGGTGACACAGGAAGGATGGGGGTGAGCATCATAATGAGCCTGACTTCTGATTTAAGACAGACCACATCAGAATATTTATACACCAAAGGAAAATTATTCCCTGGTCATTTGATACTGAACAGGAGCATACATAACAATTTTCCAGGATGAGATACAAATGAAGATCTAACTAAGACCACTGTTCCTAACCATACATCATACATTTTCATGTTTGGGTATCATTCTGGAGGACAAACGACTACCAGGCATCTGTCAGTCACAACCCCCTTTCTCCACAACTGTCTTTTAAAATCATTTTCTGTATTATTGGTGGTTTCCCAGTGAAACTGAGAAAGTAACTAGGATATACCTTAAAAATAGATCTACTAAATCAGAAGGTAAAAAGCAGATGAATTTGTATATGCTGATGATCAACTCAAACCGAGATAAGACAAATGGCAAACTGGAAATGATAATAAAAATCCCCCAACTTGAGCAGATTGACCTCCATGAGAAAAGCTCCAAAATTCTCAAGGCCAGGCATGTGGGTGCAGGTCTTTAATCACAGCTTTGGAAGGCAGAGGAGCACATCTGGTCTACACGGCATTTTCCAGCTAGACTACTCCTAGGTACACACTTGAAGGACCATGAAATGTGTGTACTTCAGAGAAGCGAACCATGTAGTGTATGTACATCAGAGACTTGCTTCTCCATGTTGGTTCCTGCTTTGTTCACTGTGGCAAGGAAATGGAATCAGCTTAGATAAGCATCAACACATGAATGGGTAATTAAAATGGGGCTCATATGCACAGTGGAATTTTATTCAGCTGTAAAGAAAAATGAAATTCTGTATTTTGCAGGAAAACAGGTAGGATTTTTTTATTAAGTGAGGTAACCCAGGTTTGGAAGGACAAACGTTCTCTCACATGAAGATCTTAGCTTCTAATTTTTAAATATGTATATTTATGAGAATGAGTGTGGATAGATGCCAGGAAACTGGGAAGGGGCCCATGAGAGAAGTGGGTAAAGAAGCCTTAAGGGAGAGGTGTGCAGAAGGGTAATACTAGGAGTGAAGGGTTTACACTGGGATGCGGGCAGGAACATTGGAGACAGGAGGGTGTGTGGGAATGTCAACCAAAACCAAGTGTGTGTGGGAATGCCATAACGAAACCTGCTACTTTGCATGCTAAAAGAAAAAATTTTAAGTATGCATAACATGTTACCACCATTTGTCTAGAGGAGAGAGTATATCCACTTACCCTTAAAATTTCAATTATTTTCTCATCTCTCTTCATTTTAGTGTCACCCAATATTGCTTTCACTATTCTTATAGGTACACAATGCTTTTATATTAATGCACATGGTTTTTATTGCTGTGAAGAGACACCAGAACCACGACAATTCTTATAAAGGAAAACATTTCATTGGGGCTGGCTCACAGTTCAGAGGTTCAGTCTATGACTCTCGTGGCAGGAAGAATGGCGGGGTGCGAGCAAACGTGGTGCTGGAGGAGTAGCTGAGAGTTCTATGTGCAGATCAGAGGACAGGAGGGGGGGGACTGGCTTGACCTTCTGAAACCTCAAAGCCCAACCTCATCCCTATGAGTCTATGGTGGTTATTTTCAATCAAACCACCACACTGGAGATTAGAGTAATTGCTGTAACTGTAGTCACTAATAGTTATAGTTAGTCTTAACCAACCACCATTCTGGGCATAACATACACATCATTTTAACACAGGGTCACTCTGTGTCATAGGCAAGGAGGTATCAAAAGAATGGTCTGTAAAAATGTCTTGAGCTGTTGACCCCAACCCTACCCAGGGTTATCTTTTGTGAATAAGACTCACAGATACAAGGGAACTATAGTGTCACTATCAAGTTCTATCAGTTCTATCAAGAGAGGCTGTTTGGTGGGGTGAGTGTATGAACTTTAGCATCAGAAATCTGGATTCAGCTCCTGTCGAAGTGTGTCCCTCTTAGCTTCAGCCTTGCTGTTGCCTAATTCCATTCTCTGCTTGCCCAACAAATCCTTTACTCTCCTTCAGCTACATCCTATTTCAATACTAGTCTGTATTATAAATCTCTTAGGCCCTGTGATGATTAATACTGCAAAGCTGATAAGATCTAGAATCACCAGACACCAAAACAAGCCTCTGACCATGTCTGCAAGGGAGTTTCTAAATTAGGTTAATCTGGGCTGTACCATTTCATGGTTTGGGGTCCCGGAGTACATGGAGGATGCTAAGTGCCATCATTCATGACTTTCCCAGCTCCAGATGCAATGCCAATAGCTGCTGCCTCAAACTCCTGGGACTGGGACAAAATAAACCTTTTTTTTTTTCCTTAAGTGCTTTTGTTATTGGTCTCAGCAAGAAGAAAAGTAACTAACGTAGACCCCCTACTAATCCTACAATCCAACTGTAAAACAGTAGATTGAAAAAAAATTCCATGGCACTTTTGCTGTGATGGAGATCCGGGGTCTTTCTTCCTGATCAGGACTTTTAATCTGACAGAGAAATGTCTTCATCTCCAAATTCAGGACTCTTCCTGGCATTCCAGTGCTTGATGTTTTTCCCAGATCACGTCTCCTGCCTCTTGTATCCCTCTTAATGGCAAAAGTGAGCAGCACACAAAGATCAGCTACGTCCTAGCTATCACATATTTGTTACACACCTCCAAAGTTAGGACTCAAATGCTATGGATGCATTTCATGTGTTCATATATGGCTGTATTTCATGCTAAAAAAAAAAAAGAAAAAATCAAAGATGTAAATGTATGGTCACATCCCAAATGAATCTTCCAGTCTAATCAGAGAGGTCCTACTACCACTAAGGAGAAAATTTCAACTTTGAAGAATTCAACTCTGAAAAAACCCACAGGTGAAAGTGGAGAAATGGGAGCTAGTGAACAGCATCTGTCAGGAAACATGAGTATGGCAAACTAGCCTGGGAGGTCCTGTGCACTAAAAGGTAAGTTCCATGGCTTTTCTCCATGGGTTTCCAATAAGTGTTTATGGAAGGAGTAATCAACACAAAGTAAGCATTCAGTGTTAAACAGGGATCTCACAAATGAGAGGTGAGAAAGGAAGGCAACTACACTAAATACACCAAAAGCTCCAGCCACTATAAGGAACATTTCTGGCAATAAGGGGACCCTTTCACAGCGGTCACCTGAGACTGTCAGAAAATACAGATATTTACATTATGATTCATAACAAGTAGCAAAATTAGTTATGACGTAGCAATGAAAATAAATTTATGGTTGGAGGTCCCATTAGGAAGGCTGAAAAGCACTAATCTAGAGTAAACAAAGAATTACTATATTTTAGATATATATTGCCACTCTCCTGTGTCTCCCTCACCAGCTGCATTGTTAAGTCATCCGTTCAATTCCCTGTTTTCTTAACTCCTTTATTGTTCCCATGTCATTTTACATTTCATGGATTCCCACTCACTTGAAACTTAAAGCCCCTCTTCCATCAGGCATATTCTTCCTTACCTACTGCTCAAACACTGAGCTCTGCAAAGCCTTCCTATTTGTTTCCAGTTATTCCTTCACTGAGGACTCTAATACTTTGTCCATCTTCTTCCTGGTACTTAGCATATTTTGGTGTGACATAGCCACTTCAGGTAGCTTCAGGGCTCACTATGATAGCATCTACAGGTCTATCTTTATGTGTATGATACTATCATTCAACACACAACAGAAAGTCAGTTTAATGTTTGTTAAATGGGTGAATTTTATTGCATATTTCCTTATTCAAGGACCATTCAGCAACGTAATACAAACCAATTCAGGAAGAACTTAATTTTGCAGAAATTCTTGCCTTTCCTTGTCCTTACCTTGCCAACACGTTAAAGGGGCCTCCTCGTGCGTTGGCTGCAGAGGCACAAGTGCTGAACTGACAGTGCCTGGAAGGCTAAGCAAGTGCATCTGCTTTCTTCTAAGAACACCTCTTTCCATTTTGCCTGATTTGGACCACTGAAATGCTGAGAATCTCCAGTAGGCAATTTGACATGGCATAATGAAACCTAATAAAAAAAAAAACACATGGAGGATCCCCCACACCCCATATCATTCTTAGATCTTACACAAAGTAGCTCTGTGGTCTTGGGCAAATCACTGGTCAATGTTTTCACTGTAATATATTTGTTTGGTTAATATTGCCCAGGTGCATTTTTGTCATAAACTGATTTCTTTGACGGGAGCAATAGATACAGAACTCTTGTTGGTTATTTACAACACTCAAGACTTTGTGAGAAGGTGTCAAACTGAAGATCCCGAATAGAACCATTTGCTAGAAACACAAGTGTTAATAACAGTTATAAAACAGAGTCAGATGCTTATAATCCCAGAATTTGGGAGATGGCAGCAGAAGGATCACAAATTCAAAGTAAGCCTGGTTACCAGTAAATCCCTATTTCAGAAAAGCAAAACAAAAACAAAAGCAACGCCCCCCCCACACACAGATTCTGACTGTCTTATGAATAGGTCAGAGAAGTACCCTTGCCATGTTAGACCCCCACCTATTTGGGAATGTCGTCAGATACCTGTAAGCACCTGAGAACCACAGCCACATTCTAATCTACGTTGAGAAGGCATTGCATGTACAGCAGGCCCTTGCCCCAGGCTTTCCCTCCTCTATCCAGAGTCCATGTGCGTTCAGTGAAGGGCTGAAGGAACACTTCTGAAAAATGCCTTTGTTTACTAACTAGTCAAAGGATGGTTTGACTTCTGGGCTTTTACTGGAAGGAAATACTGTGTGTTAGATATTTGTAGTTCAGATTCAAAACTTCTTGCGAACAGTAGGTGTTATGAGCATCCCATTCTAACGCTGCAGAAAACAGCGTGGAAGGGAGACAGGCAGAAGGACATTTGTGGCCATGCAAAAGTTTCAAGGTAAGCCCAGTCCCTGCTCCAGAAGTACAGCCAGTTCTAGGCAGCTTCAGCATGCTCACTTTCTAGGCATATTAGGTCTCCGGCTTCTGTGTGTGCGGTAGGATAGTAAGCCACCAAGACACAAAACTGAGATGGGGAGAGAGCAGGGTCAAAGGCATGGGAAAACAGCCTGTGCCTTTTCTCATTTGATGTACAATTCTTTGGTGGCAAATCCAGATGTTCCAGATATTGTGGCAGATGTTCAGAAATAGCCTAAGTGTTGTTACCAGCACCCTACCATGTGTGCATGGCTTCCCAGGAGCATCATTTAAAGAATGATTAATTGATTCTAAAAGCTATGAGATTTATTTTTAAAAGTACTGTTTATTTTTAATTATAAAAGACACTTTAAACAATGATAACCTATGATATAAACCAATGTGTAGAAGGTGGGGCAGGATAGTGGTACTCTTCATTCTATACTTGAGTACAAAACAGAACACAATGCAGTGCTGGGTTCTGCCATGGCCACAATGAAGAGCAGGCTTTGGACACCTGGTGAGGCACAAAAGACAAAGAAGCGAATGAACAGCAAGGGTTGTTCACAGTTGGCCTTACCGTCTCCAGGCTTCGGGTGAGGCAGTGCAGCACAGGTGAGAGCCTAACACCAAGAAACCCAGTTCCATCCCAGTTTCCTCCTTTGGAACTGAAGGACTGCACAATACTTAATTCCTCTGAGGCCCAGTTACCCTCTCCATAAATGCTTGCTAAAGCGCCTGGCTAACTGCTTGGGAAACACCCGTTCTTCTGTAGGGAGGTTGTTTTCTGAAAACTGAGGGTGCCAATCGATTTGTAGACTGAGATTGGTTTAGTGGGTTGAAATCAATATGTTGAAAAACAAAACATCAAAATGTATTTCATTTTCATGTATATATGTTCAATTTTAATACCTTTTTTTTTTACTATGGGTTACACCAAAATTTCAGAGAAATTCTCAGATTATAACATCAAAAAGAGTCTTTAGGAGTGCTATTACTAAAATGAGTAATTTTACATAAAATCTACAAATTTTACAACCTTAATTAAAGTGGTGCTTTTTAATTGGTTGAAATAAAAATAAGACATAAATCACAAAGAAGATAAATTTAACTTGACACTACGGGGCATATTAAGTTCAATTTTAAGATCACTTCTGTGTCATATTGAGTTAATTTATACTTTTAAGTACTTTATATACTTTATAGTTGATTAAACACTTCTAAGCAATTTCCACAAAAAGTTATTGTAGGGAAATGAGGTACAATTTCTAAGTAATTCTAAAGTATAAAATTTTAAAGAAGACTGTAACTTCCTTAAGCATTTAGACGGCTAGAGTCAAAAGCCCAATACTGACAGTTCATGATCATGTCAACAGTTCCCACACTGGCTCAGTGAAAACACAAAATCCAGAAGATGCAAGTTTCAAATGCAAGCCTCATCCTGGTTCTTCGTGCTGTGGCTATTATGGCACACTGACTGAGTGGCCCTTTTGGGACTGGCAGAATAAGTACTAAGCAATGAGGATGATGTAGAATACAGGAGACTTAACAATGAGACAGCAAAGCTTATTCTGAGAATTCCGGCTAAGCAGGTTGGACTGGCTGTATTAGAATTACCCGTGATGGAGGTTCAAGGATCTTGTTATAGTTAGGTGGTATGGTGGCGGCACACGCCTTTAATCCCAGCACTCCAAGGCAGAAACAAGTGCATCTCTAGTTCAAGGCCAACCTGTTTTACAGAGTGATTTCCAGGACAGCCAGGGATACACAGGATACACATCTTGGAAAACAAAACAAAATTTAAAAGGAATCTTATTTTAAGTCAAACTGGGATGAGTTCTGCCTCCTACTCAGGTCTGACATGCCCAACTTAAAGGAGCAGCAAGAAACAGAGAAAAAAGGATGAAGTTAAAAATAATTACTCCAAATACTTAATTCCCAGTGTTAAACAATGATCACAATCCAACACTCATTCAAAGTACTTCCTCTTTTTGATATTAAAGTCTTAAGTCAGCAGATAACAAATACTTGCTACTTCCCGATAGTTTAATACGATATAGTGCTTTGTTTCATAGGAATGCATCAGCAAGACTCAAAAGCATGAAAGGGAAGGATCTTCGGACAGAGAGGGAAAGGTAGCAATCAACAGAAGCCAAACATCAACACAGCTTTTTTGTTTGTTTTTGTTTTGTTTGTTTTTGAGACAGTGTTTCTCTGTGTAATAGCCTAGCTGTCCTTGTAGACCAGGCTGGCCTCCAACTCACAGCAATCTACCTACCTCTGTCTCCAAAGTGCTGAGATTAAAGGAGTGAGCCACCATTGCATGGTGCTTGAGCCCATGCTCCTGGCTGAGCGTGCTTTCTCCTCAGGAGCGATTAAAAAATGAGGCAACCAGTGGCTCCCTCCTATTTCAAATGAGTTGGGATACAGGGTGAGGCTGCCTAGAGTCTTAAATTCCTTTTCTCTAAATTTCAAAACTTTTTGTTTGAGACAGACATGGAGCTGGACTGGACCATGTCTGCCATCCATGTTAGCACCGCAGAGCTTGCATCGGGTCTGAATCTTGGCCTTGGCCGTCTAGAGCAGGAGAGAAGTTAAGTGTGAACACTGAGAGGAAGAGCAGCCGTAAACTGCAGGATAGGAATGACCTGGGAAAGGGCAACGGCAACAGAAGTGAGGTAGAAAGCTCCTTCTCAACCCATCCAGAGGACTGAGAGGCCCAGACCCCTTGAGGCAGGTATGTCAGCCCCTTAAGTCCTACAGGCCCCAGGATGTGATCTTGTACTTCCTTCTGCCCAAAAATGCTGGAAATATTTAAATTTTCTTTTTTTCAATTTAAGAGATTACAAGAAGAGGTAACTAGAGATGGAAAATGATACGAAAAAATGGGAATTATGAGAAAAATCCTCATTACATGGATAGAATTCACCCTAGAAGCAGAGACCTTCAGAATCACCAGCTGCAAGTGGGCGTGGTGGCTGGGTTAGTAGATCCAGCTATGAAATTCTGTGCTCTTTATCTGGAGAGGCAAGGAAGACTTCAGAAAAGACACCCATGTCACAATGAACAGTCTGTAAAGAGAATGTGGGCTTCTCTTTCCATTTTATAGTATTAATTTCCTTCACCAGAAAATATAGATGGATCCAAGTACAATCAGTCCCCAAGTACAGAAATAGTTTGCCTGCACCCCTTGTTAGGCAGCAACATCCCTACCTGACAGAAAGACTCCTAAACTTACATTCTGTTTCTTTCTATAGGAGGAAATAATCTATAAACACATTGACCCTCGTGTGCCTGATACATTTCTACACTTCTTAGATCCTTAGTTTTTACATTTCCAGGCAGAACATTTGCTCTTTGGCAATCTTTAAACTGGACCTGACAGACATCACACCCCTTCGGGGCAGGCTCCTCCACTCCTAACATCTCCATTAACAGCCAGCAAACAAATACATCCAGTGATGGAGGCTCAACAGCACATGGCCATGGAGAACGGCCTGCTGACACTGTCCAGCAGCTGAGCACTCAGCAGCAGCGAGGTGCTCCGTAGGGTGGACGCACTGGCCCCAGGTGGAAGCCTGAGCTTTAGCTGCATTTTTTGTCGCTTTGGCTAGGGAGGTCTGGACAGCTGGAAGTGAGCTTCTCCATCATTTTCTGTTTCCTTCTTTGTATCAGTTTTCCACCTGTGAAGCCCAACACCCCACCACCAAGTGCAGCTGCAATTCCTGCCA
>LOEQ01001703.1:237017-256361 GCA_001685075.1 Bramus lutescens | reverse complement strand
TATTTTGCAGCCTGTAAAAGAAAAAAAAATTCAATTTAGAAATTGAGTTGAGAAAATCTGCCTGTGGTGATGTGCGTTTTCCTCTCATTACTCCTGGCAATGCCTCTTTAACAGTGGGCTCATAATTAACCTCAGAGATTATTCTTGGGTGTGTGTGTGTATGTGAAAGTATTCCACAGGTACTGCCATTGCTCCGACCATAGAACTGAGGGAGGCTGCTCCGGAGTGGACAGCTACAAATTGATTTTACTTGCAAAACAATCAATCCACTATCTGGCTGGCTTATTTAAACAGTTTCAGCAGCCACTGGCTCCTACCAAAGCTTTGATTCAGCACAGGGGTTATTCCACATCAGGCACCTGGGCTGCAAACCACATCGTTCAGATGATAGATGGCCACACTCCTCCAGTGCTCTGCCTGCATTAATGGACCGCTCTCTCTTCTCCCTAGGCCTCTGCATATATTCCTTCATAACAACTAGATGCCCCAGAGTGAGAGCACAGTTCATTCTCTCTGAGAAAAACAAATCTCTGATGATAGAATGAATCTGGGAGTAGAATATTACAGCCATTGATTTCTTACACTACCTATGTGTCATTTCTTCCTTATTTCCTTAATTGCTGGTTCCCTCAACACTGAAGAGAGCAGATCAATCGGGTTAATACTAGAGATTCCTGGGAGCCCGAGTACCATTGATTTATCAGCAGGAGCAGGATCTTACCTTCCCCAAGTTTTTGGTTCCCTCTTCAACATTCACAGCAGCACTGTTGACATGGTCTGCAATGCTGTCAATCTTCTCCTGCTGAGACTAGATGCAAAGGAATTATGAGTGAGCGGTCCTGCTGAGGAGCAGTGGGAAGCCAACACACACTATTTTAATTCCTGTAATCAGGCCCCGGGTGCTGCAGCCTTGCAGTCTTAATAGTGGTTCATTAATAGCATCTGATAAACCATGTAGAAAGTACAAATTCACTTTCACGGAAAAAGAGGGGGACTTAATGATTGGGTAATAAAAGGGTGGTACCTTCATAGCAAAAAGCACCTTACACTGGAATTCATTCAAACATACAAACATATTATTCTCCAAATGAACCTACTTTGTAGGAGAAAAAAAATCCAAATAAGCATTTACATGTCATGTTGGGTTTGATAGTAAAAAAAGGAAAACATTCAAACAAAGTCCATAACTTATCTTCTTTGGAGATTCAGTTTAAATCAAATTTACTTTAGGAATAAAATGCATTTGACCCAAACAAATACAAATTGTTCTTTTGTAAGAATGACACTACAACGTGGTATAATCCAGCATGAGATCTTTGCACTTTTGATATGCAATAGGGAGAAATGAAAGAATTTGTGGTCTTGAGTTTTACACCTTTTTACTAAATAAAATATAGTTCAAGTTAAGATAGTTCAATAATACAATACAGCAGTCTACCTAAAACAGTAACACCTGTTCTGATGCAGCAACAATCATGACTCCTGGGATCCCTGATGGATGAATGGTGGAGCTGGGGACTGCCATTTCTCCTCTAATGTGTGAACCACCTCAGTGCCACTCATGAATGGCTACCGAGCTCTGCTCTGACTGACACCTCAGGCACAATCACTCTGTCCTCACCTTGGAACCAGGATCTCATCAAGATCAACTTTATTTTGTTTTAATAGGTATATATGTGTATATATGGACACTCATATAGGTGTATATATATATAGCTAGTTAGTTAACTAGTTATATACCATAATTTGCACCCATATTAATGGTGAAGTGCATTAGGTCCTATCCGATGTAGAAAAGCATGTGATCACTACATCAAGACACAGGTAATTTCTTTCACTTCTTTGCAGAAAAACATAGGAGACCCTCTCTTCGGCTCCACATAATGCTCCTTATACAGTGATTCAACTGCCTTTTATGTTAAACCTATTTAGATTGAGGCACACAAACTAAAGCTTCCTGTCCCAATCAGCATTTCACAAGAGAAGGTAAGCACAATACAGCTCACAAGCCCCCAGCTGTTTCCTATTAGCATTATTGACATTCCTTCCCTGCCAACATGTACCTTCTCTCTGCCAGGCCTTTTGTGGTGGCCCTTCATCCCAGGATTCTCCACCACCATCTCGACATCCCTAACAATTCCTAAAACAGTACTTATTCCGATTTCTTTTGAATCTGTCACACAAGGATAGCCAAGGCTCTCAAACTTGAGTACACACTAGATCACCTGCAAAGTTTCTGGAAACACAAGCTTTTGATGTGGCAGTCCTGAAATAGAGTCTGAGAATGTCTGTGTGTGTGTGTGTGTGTGAGAGAGAGAGAGAGAGAGAGAGAGAGAGCACATGCACAATACAGAAGAGGGTATGAGATCTCTTGAAGCTGTAGTTACAGGAAGTCGTGTAGTGGTGTGGGTCCTGGGAATCAAATTTAGGTCCTCAGCAAGAGCAGTACATGCTCTTAACTGCTGAGCTATCTTTTCAGCCTCCCATTTCACATACTTGGAACATCACTATCTTCCGTGATGAAGACTGGCACAAAATATAAGATATTCTGTGGCCCTGGTATGTTCTTTGGCCAAGTATTCTCATCTGCTACATGAGGACTATGGTATTTCTCCTCAGTGTAGTAAAAGGGGGATATAATGAGCCGTCTGCAGAGCACAATGGGAAAACAGAAACACCATCCTGGTTTTACCAAGGAAGTGCTAACTCTCATCTTTCCAGCAAAACAGTTTATCAAGCTTGCTCCTGATGGTGTTCTCAGATAACAGGTCTCCCTTAGTGTTCACTGGATTTTCATTTTTACAGCAGCAAAGCTCCTTTCAGTCAGCTTTCTAGCCACAGAAGCAAGGGCCAGCACCAACAATATCCAACTTGCCTGAATTCCTGACCGCTGCAGGGCTTCTGTCTACTTTCCACTCTTGCCTGAAGCAATCTACACTAGCAGATGAGCCACTGCAGTAAAACCCTAGCACCAACTTTTACATCTTTATGGCTAGAGGATGAAGAGCTGAGGGAGGAGTCTGCTAGGGCTATTCCTAAGTCCACGCTCCAAGTGATCACAGACCTCAGGAAGATTTATTTCTGTGCCCCTTCCTAAAACTCTAGATACTGCAACACTATGGCTGTCTTAGTCACTGCTTTGCTGCTGTGAAAAGACATCAACAAAGAAACTCTTATATAGGAAAGCATTTACTGGGGGCTTGCTTAAGGGTCCATCGTCATCATGGTAGGGAGCACAGTGACAGGGAGCACAGTGGTACAAATGGTACTGGAGAAACACCTAAGAGCTGCATCCTAATCAGTAGGTCAAGAGACAGAAAATGGTCCTGGCATGGGCCTTTGACACATTAAAGCCCATGCCAGTGACAAACTTCCTCCAAGAAGGCCATACCTCCTAATCCTTCTAATTCTTTCAAAGAGTTCCACTCTCTGGTAACTACATTCAAATAAATGAGCTTATTTGGGCCACTCTCATTCAAAGCATCACAGTGATTTGTTAAGTTTAATGTAGAAGTTTAAGATAACTAAATTTTCCCTACAAAAATCCTTTGGGAAAATTGGAGAAAAGACTACCAGGAAAATGCCCAACCTATAAATACTCATTATTTCAACTGTAATGCATTCATTAGCGCAACTACCAGTCCAAGATGAGTCTATCTATCCTGGGGTTGTAGCCCACATCTGTTAGTACTACAGACCTTGGGAAGCTTGCTGGGACATGGGGATAGGAGAAGCCAGAGGGCAAAAAGCCCTACCCTGGGTCAACAGACATCCCTCAATTATACAAACCTAGCTGCTTCTTCCTGTTAGTTTGGCTTCAGTCTTCTAACTGTATCTTTAGATTCTACTCATGCATAAGAAGGACTTGGTGATATCCGCAATGACTGTAGTTAGCTCTCAATCACAATCAGGAGAATGGGAAACTATACTGCATTTAGAGCTAAGTCCTTAGCTCTTTACACGGGCCAACCTGCACAAAAATAACATTACCAAAGCCATGAGATCAGGCTTCTCCCAACAGTGGTGACTCAGGGCCTCTGCCTTTATCTACCTACTTTGCCTCTTTGTTTCTGATTTGTTTAAGTTTGTCTTCGTCTACCTAGGTTTCTCATACTGAACAGTTTTCACCCCCCAATACCCAGCCTGGCATTTTACTCTTTGGCACTTAGAAGTGTTTTCAGCATCCCTTTAACAATGGACTAAGACACTTGTAAGGCACATTTTAAGGAATATTCAATTAGTTGCCCTATTGGCCAGAAAGTAGCCAAATCTGTAGAAGCAGTGATAGGGGCAAATCAGTTTCAGAACTCAGAAAGAGCTTGAAATGTGACACACAGGTAGACAATGGTTATCTTGGCCTAGTAAAGGCAATAAGCAGGGTAGAGAAGGAACACTGCATCGGGAGGGGACTTAAGGATGCTGGTGGCAAAGGTAAGACCCCAAACAAGGTTGCAGAATAGCTGAGGTAGATGGGGATGAGAGGAGGGAAGATGCTGTCTGACGTAGTCTTTTCATCAGGTTTGCAAAACCTGCTGTCAAATAACACGCTAAAGTTCATAGAGGCTATGCATGGAAAAATATAACTGAATCCACTGCAGTCCTATTCTAATGCAGCCAGAACAAAACTGGATTTCAAAAGCCACAGAGGAAAAGATAGAAGTCAAAACAGACCCATCAACAAGGGTAGCATGTTGTTCAACTTCTGGCCCAGAGTTCTTTAAATTCTCCTTGACTAGAAGGAAATGGGCTGGTCACAAGAAAGGGGCACTTGCACAAGCAGAACAGGGGCCTGTAGATATTAATCCACTCAGTTACTGGGCCATACTGTAATCTCTCATTATCTTCGTGAATCCTGTTTACAGCAAACTATGTACACCTTGATATTCTAATGACTTGCAAGTGTACAACTCTGTGGCGTTTCATTCACAATACAGATGCATCGACAGCATTACCCTACAGGGCCTTTTGATCCTTCTAAGTTCAGCACAGCTGCACACCCAGAGAAAGTTCTTTAACTATATGGTTGTCCAGATACAATCACATCCATGTGACAACAGAGGATGTGGTCACTCCTGTGTTCCTGCTCATTCTCTACCTAAATGGAGCTTCTGCGACTTCTTAGCCATGTGTCACAAGAACTCAATCATCCTGGGAATAACAATCATGGCTCTTCTTTGAGCTTCTGCCAAACAGCACTGCGTCTCGTGTCCTTGCAGAGACAATTATAACTAGGACATTTGTATGGAGCTGTGGTTTTGGCCGGAACCTTCCTGGGTCAGTCCTTAGACTGGGTTGTGACCTGCTTACTACATAACATAACTGAACACACAATTGCTAATTCTCCACAAACTCTATTCTTTTCTTTCATATGCCTACCCACCAGAAGAGAAAATGCATTTGTTTGGGTAAGAGCTAAGTATACCTTTAATTTGTTTTTTAAATCAACCTTAGTGATGTATAATTTACATATATTGAAACACATTTAAGTGTGCAGATTGATGGCTTTGGCAAGTGCATATATTTATGTAACCATGCATACACAGAGTTTATGAACTGCATTAGAGTGAGAGATTATTAATTACAATAATTGGATAGATCTTGATTGTAAACAACACGTGTTGGGGGACTCCTGTATCATTCCCCGCCATCTGCAAAATAGTAACAAGCCATAGAGACAGCTAGTCTAGAGAATACTAACATTTTTTTCCTTTGACTTAGAGGCATCAGTAATAATTCAAACAATCTATTGCTTTCAATTTCAGTCATTACTCGAGGAAAATAGCCATAAGATAGACCATAAAAAAAGTCTAATACTTGACAGTCTAGAACTCAAGTCTAGAACTCATTGATACAGGAGAGCCACAAAAGGAGAGCATTTCTAAGAAATGAAAATGTGTCTGAGTAGGTCAAAGAAAGAAGAACATTTATCTCAAAACCTTGAAAACCTCTTATATTGAAGGAAAACAAACTCTTCCATATGTGGCTCTAGAGGAAAAAAGTGCCCAAGAAAAATTATCCGACAGAATTTACACAAGGAAGAGCTTCCACCCCTCCTACAACCTTCAAAAGAATGGCTAAGCATCAGTGTGACACCCATAACTTTTAGAAAGACAAAAGTTAGAAGTTAGTGGTCTGAGAAGCTGGGGCAGAGTACTGGGCTAGATTAGCAAGCTCTGGAGTCCTTCCCCATTCCAACCCTGAGGAGCTGTGCTCTAGGAGTTTCCACCTCAAAACCAGGCCTTAGAGAAGCCACGATGCAGAGAAGCTGGGTTGCAATTCATGGCCTGATCAAGAACAGGGAACTAGCTTAGCCAGAGCACAAGCAGAAATTACTTTGCACCTGTGCAATCAGGTATTCACACACCATACCCTTCTATAATTCCCAGGAGAAAACAAACAAAAACAGTTTAAAAAATAATGATAAAAAAATTTATATTTCCTACCAAAACTATAACGTGCTCCTTAATCTATGACAACAGATTCATTCAGGCCTTAAAGGTTCCTGTCTTTGACTTCACCTTCCTCCAGGTTGACCCTCAAAAAGATCCTCAAAGGATTCTGAGCATTCTTTACACTCTATAGGTAAGTATTACTACTCTACCTACAGGTTAAATTCTTACAACTGGTTCCCAGCTAGTCACCGTGCCCATGACCTCCTTTTCATTATAAGAGTCTTCCTAAGGCACAAACTGGATCGCAGGACTTCAGCTTGATCACACATCTGTACCAGTTCCTTCAGGCCCACAAAGCAACCCAAATTTAGTAGCAGCACAAGTTGGCCTTCATCAGTCCCTGTGTGTCCCTCGTACTTTGGACAATAGGTACACTTAGAACTTTTTGACAGTCCACAGAACTCACCATGTCTTGTCCTAGTTCACCTATTCGAAAGAACATCCATTGTGGTCCTCTGGGAGCATTTATTCATTCCTCAAGGTTCACATTAATACCAGCCTGTGATGGTAGCTTTAATGCTGCTGTCTCATAAACCACGCCTCCCTCCCTGGAATACATGCTTCTTCTTGGAGCTGATGAGGCTTCTCACTTTATTTTGCATTTAGTTATCATGCTTGAAAACTAAGTGTGAGAGTCACAGCCCACCTCTTCCTCCCATGGAATCCCCAAAGGCAGAAAGTAGACTTGATTCATGCCTGTGTGCAACTTGGTCAGACTTTGAACACTGAGAATCCAGCAAAGTACTTTTTACATAATATTTATTAAACTGATCTAGAATTCTGGGACCATATTCATAATTCAATACCATTTTTAAATTATAATCTAGGCTCATAGGTTAAGAGCACTTGCTACTCTTGCATTGGACCCAAGTTTGGTTCCTAGCACCCATACCACAACTCAAAAACATCTGTAACTCCAGTTTCAGGGCATCCAATGCCCTCCTCTGACATGTGGGCATCAAATACACAGGTGTTACACATTCATACATGCAGGCAAAACATTTGCACATTAATAAAATAAAAGCAAATGTTTTAAACATATGTGACCTCTATTAAAATTTTAATCAAAAGGACAGTGACTGATCAGTTCCGAGCCTTACTCAGTTCAATACTTACATTCACTAGGAGGGAGAAATCAGTGACCAGGTGGCTAAGTTCAATTAAGTCCTTTAAGAAGAGAGAGAGGGAGGAAATTACTTACTTTTACATCGCACAGTTACCAAAAAGAAAACGCGCTTAACATACCGCTTCTAAGTTATCCCAGGATTCAGCAGCATTTTGGTCTTGAGGAATTTCAGGCAAGGCATATATCTGAGTCAGACTCTGAGAAGCAGCTTCAGCCTCCGCAGTGTGGAGTGCTCCTGGATGGACACAGGCCTAGTTAGAGCTTGCTTCTCAGAAAGGACAGAACTCAAACTGGCTCCAAAGGCAACTAGCACAGAGAATACTTATAATTCCGTTCAGGCTAAAAGTAAATGGATCAATCTATGAAAACAACATTGTGTACCTTTGGGCAGCCTGTTCTCTGAGTTAATGCAAAGGCACCAAGCAAGACCTATACATGTTCTTCATGTAACTGAATGATGAGGGTCAGAAGTGGAAGAGGCAGCAACGGCAACTACTACACTTGGCCAGTGTTCTAGACAGCATGGGGCAGCAGCAGTATAACACGCTCTGCTGCTAAATGCGTAGGCTTGGACTTAGCTATTTTAGTGATAAGGATCAGATATAACAGGTGTCAAAAGCAGGACAGTGGGGCCGGTGACTCACCGGCTCAGCAGGTAAAACATTTGCTGCCAACCTGACAATCCGAGTTCAGTCCCTCACATAGAGATGGAGATAACGGATCCCATAAAGATGTTCTCTGACCTACACACACACACAGCACAACTCATATCACACACACACACACACACACACACACACACACACAGTAAAAAGCAACATAAAATTTTAAAGTAGGAAAGTAGGCTGGGGTTTAGCTCTACGGAGGACACTTTGGTTTACTAGTATAGAAGGAAAGTGAAGTAGTTATGTGTTTGTAGCAACTAACATCAGTCTCTATTGGTGACAATCTCATCAGCAATGAGCACATTTGCCATAGGAATGTTTTTGGACACGTAACTCTGCTTAGAGTCATTCTTCTTCCACATACTCTATGGTTTCTTCTCCATCTTTTTTCAGTTTTAAAAATCTTTCAGCCCACAAAAACTATTTACTAAACAATACTGTAATAACAAAGTAATATATACTACAAACATCGACCTTCAAGTCTTTTGGGGCCTTTCCTTCATGAAACAGACACTGTGGCACTCCTAACAGTAGGCTACAAGACCAACCCTGAAGTGGCAGCACCACAAGGCTATCAGCACTGTGGGTCTGCTCAAAAAGCCTGGTGTTAAGAGTCCTGGTGGCTTGCTGTTGCTGTTGGTAAAGGAAGCTGCTGTCTACTTTGCATAGAACCTGGCCATGCTGCTGCCACTGCTACTGCTGCTATCATGGACAGCTTCCATGGAACCTGTGGTACAGAAATGCCACAGTCAAGTTCAGTCAGTATTGTGTGACAAGACTATGCCACAGGTGAGTATGAGGTATGTAAGTATAAGCCTGGCCTTTAACCCTGGCTTGTGGAGAGAGAGTAGTCATCAGGGGCTCTGAGGCCTGAGGATGAGAGAAAATAAGATGGAGAGGGTGAGAGTGCAGGAAGATGCCCGATGTGTCTAACTCAAGGAGAACAATGTGTGCACAGGCCTGACACTGGAAGACGTTCAGACTAGCTGAGGCACAGACTGGAATGAAGGACAAAGCAAAGCTCGAGGCTGACAGCCTAAAGTGAGACTACTTGGGGGCATCAGGAAGCTTCACAAGAGCTCTTTCTTTTCACGTAATCACTACCAAACTATTAGAACTGGAGATGGCTGCAAAGTTGGAAGCTGCCAAATCAGACCTGAGCCAGAGTGTAAAGAATACATTAAGGACAAAGTTGACAGGTGAGAGTGAAAACCCAGCTTTACAATACATCCAGTGCAAATGATGATCTTTAGTTCTAGGGCAGTGGCAGTGGAGGTGCAGAGGACACCAGAGCTGTCCTTACTCCACTCTAAACCCAGAACAACTACAGTAACATCTTTTTTAAATTACATTTTATTTATCTATTGTGTGCACACACGTGTTTGTGCCATGATGCATATGTGGAGGTCAGAGGACAACTTGACAGACTGGGGGAAAGTTCTCTCCTATGTGGGTCCCAGGGGTCAAACTCAGGTCTTGGTGACAAGCACCTTTAACTGCTAAGCCATCGTACTGGCCCAGCTTTAACATTATGTGTTGTCGTTAGTATCAAGGATGAAAAAATGAGTAATACAGAGTAATACCCTCAAAGAGCGTACATTCTAGAAGAATTAGACACACAAAGGGGTGGTCATAAAAAAGGGGGAGACTGCATTGGAGATAACAGAGACAGAATTTGGAGGGGGTTCTAATCTAGCCTGATGTGGCAGGTAGTTTAGACTTTCTGGAAAAGGTGGCATTACTAGGCAAAGAAGAGGAATATGAATGCTAAATGGAGAAGCCAGCATGAGCAAAGACCTCAAGAAAGAATACAGCTAAGATACCATGGGCAGCTGGCATTGTCAAAGCATGAAGGGCAAGACAGGGAGGGGTACAGTGTGAAAGACATTGTAAGAGCAGGCAAAGACTGTGGCAGACAACGGGACTGCTGAAGGGTGTCTAGAAAGCCTATTAGGAATGGCATGATGACTTCTGATCTGACCTGAGCCAGTCATCAAGAAATTATATTAATTCCCATCTCCTTTCCATTCCTTTTTTTTAGCCAAGCCTAAAAATGAATGATACTTTATAAAACCATGTGATTAGTTTTATCTTCAAAGTTAATGAACACTTTATTCTTAAGATAAAAGCTTGTTTGAATTTATCAAGACGGGCATAATCAGCTGAACAAAAGATGGCAAGGCAGACCTAAGAATTCATAGTGGTTATTTTTCAATTCTAAACGTGATTTCTCTCTCTCTCTCTCTCTCTCAATTTACGAGTGTTAGATTGCCCATATAGACTCAGTTTTTTCTTAATATGCTTTTTAAAATAATGTTTTTATTTATTTTTTTGTCAAGAATACATCTTGATCAAGCCCAATAAGGCTCCCTTCTACTCTGCTTGGAACCTCTAATACTCACCCTTCCCATTTTCCTGTCCTCTTTTTTTTTAATATTAAGCCTAATAGTGCCATCTGTATTGTCTGTTTTTATCTTAAAGAACAAAATCATTAGGCACAGAGTACATTTCATAACATTATAGTAAAGAGCCGATCTTGAAAGCTTTCAATTTTTTTCAAATGCTATTTTTTTTTAAATTTTCCCTTCAATCAAGATAAATGAATCAACCTATGGCCTCTTTTTCATTTCACACTCGGGGTAACCTCTTGATCAGTATCAGACAGAACAGTGGCAGAATTCTGTAACTGAACACACTTTAAAGATCTTAAGCCATAACCTATATACTATTAGAGAAGATTCGAGTGAAACAGGCAGGGTCTATAAAACAAGAAAAGATTATCATACATAAGTGCTTTATCTAAAAAAAAAATAGGGATGGGAATTATCTGACATTTTAGACAAATATAAAAGATTTCTGTCACTACAAAAAGGAAATGATTAGGTCATTCCCATCTCACTTGAAACCAAACTACGTATGCGTCTTAGTTACAACAAAGACGTCCTTTCTTTTCCATGGAAAACCTTGCTGGTAATTTACAACCCTGAACATCACAAATCAGCTCAAGGCATGACTGTCAAGAAAGAACTCTTTTAACTCCTACAACCTCTGCAATTCACTGCTTCAACTTGTCCCTTAATGCTCATCCTTTGACTATGAACTCTTACAAACTCATAAAGGGGTATGTGTAGTGTGTGAATGTGTGTGGTGTATGTGGTGTGTTTCTAACACTACAATTCGATGTAAAACCTTATTACTGGCTATTCATTCAAATAAATCTTAAGACCATTAACTCCCTCTGGCTGAAGTGATAATAAATAAGCTATCTAACAATGTCCTGCTCTCTCTTTTCCTCTGTACTTTTTGAACTGCAAAGACTCTCTACCAGGAAGTACAGTCCAATACATGAGAAATCTCCACTAACCTTCATGACATTAGTAGTGTTTCTCTACAAAACTAAATAAATTCAAAGGCATTCCTTAAACTTTGCAAGTTCTGACACCTTAAAAATGAAATTCATTTACTGGTCATCATTGAACATAAACGTATCTATCAAAATAAAATGATTTCTAAGTCACAGCTTGATGCAGAAGAGGATTTTTAGATTAAAATCAACGGGAGATGGATCTTCTGCATACTATCCAACAAAACAGCTCTGTGTTCTGTAGAACCATTCTGCGCACACATACGCCAGAGGTAAAAATCTAGCATTGCTTCAAATTCTAGATGCTGGTCTGAAGTTACCAGCAGCTTTATGACTGAGATATTTTCTTTTGTGAGTATTTGCTGAAAATGGACAAAAATTCCCTTCCTGCTGTGCTGCTGAAGGGGATATCCTGGATGCAGGAATGGGGAAGACAGGCAGGAACTGCAGAGAGGCACTGCTTCACCACAGATGGCATGGACCCCCATTCTGAATGCAAATCAGATGGATGGGCTCATCATTCCTCTTGATGGGGAGCCACAAGAAGGAAATGAAAGTCACCACACAATGAGACTCGGGGAGATTCTCATGTCAAGCAGGACTGGCAGAGGCTGGCTTTTGGAACTCCCCCAATCTGCAGAAACAGCACTCACAGCTTCCCCTACACTCCCTTCATTTTCTAGAGAACATAAGATGCCCTCTTCTCATTGTTTCTACCTGTAAATGGAAGATAGTTTTGTATTTTTGATCTCACTCATAGAAATGTGGCAAGATTGCTCCTGAATCTGTTTCCAACCAAAATATTTAGACTCAGATTTATAAAGAAGAAAGAATTTTAAGTCGTTTAACTTCCATGCAAACAGCGCACATTTCTCTGTATAGGCTGTCACTAGTATAACGGGTATGCAAAGCAAAGGTAAGAAGAAACTAGAATGCACAAGACAAAAACACGAGGAGTGACAGACAGTCCACAGCTAGCAGGCAGCTGCAGCATACCCCATCCTACTCAACCTCAGAGGCCTGTGGAAGCTGGCTCCTTGTGCTCTTCTCATTACTCTCCTTTGTCAGTAGTATTTCAGTAGATAAGGCAGCCGAGTGCAGGCTTACTCTGTGACTGCGGGCGCTGGTCAGACCCCACTTTCCATGGACAGTAGACTTGAGGTGAAAGAACGAGCAGTCAGAATCTGAACTCTATTCTGTGTTAGCTATGACTTAGGCATGTGATTTGACAAACAGAATGAGTGCCCTAATCATATCAGCACTGTGTTCTCCAGTGGCAATCATTAGAAGTTTAGATTATCTGATATTCCATGAACTGAGAGGCTTGAGAATTGATATAGTTGAAAATTAATTTCACATGCTGCTTCTTCCCACTCATCCTCTGTCTTCATCCTAATTTTTATTTCTTTAATACACATGCTTCCTCAGATTCTGCCAAGTCTCAGGTTTCACACTAGTCTTCTGAAGAGTAATTGGCATGGAGTGGGTAACCAGGTAATTACCCAATGATATATGCTCAACTGTGCTGCCCACAAATAGTTCAGCTTGGATAAATGCATACAATGCAACAATAAAATGCAAATTAAAGCAATTATTATATTACTATTATGCAAAAAATCCTGAATTAATTCAAGTATTTTGCTTCAGATAAAAACACTAGTGATGGGCTTGAAGCTAAAGAGTAGGAGACTGACACCAATTATTCTTTCCAGAAAACCCTGTTATCTCCACTATTATTACTGCCATCTTTGTTAAAATGTCGAATTATAGAAGGTAGTCCATTAACACATGGAAGGAGAAAGCCCAGTCTCTACCTGTGCACAAAAAGCATCAGTTCATACGGTGGCATGAGCGGTCTTCCTCTGCACCATATGGTGGTGGTAATCATAGAACTGTGAAAACAGTAAGGGCAAACTACCAAGAAGCATGACTCCCAAATGTCTTTTAAGAGATGAGCACTAACATTTTAGCACTGGATATGCAGAAAAGTGACTGAAGCACTTTTTTGTTTGTTTGGTTGGCTGGTTGGTTTAGTTTTATAGGAAAAGACTTGGTTGTGTACCCAGGATGGCCTTGAACTCTCAATAGCTCACCCTAGTCTAATTTCCCAAGTGCTGAGATTACACGTATGTAGCACTGTGCCAGCTCTATTGCAGCATTCTCAAATGACAAATTGTCCCTAATATATATTTGCATATTTGTTTTTATTTATAATGCATCTATGAGCAGTTCAATATGTGTGAAGCTCTGTAAGGTACAAAGTCTACAGAAACACCAGGCAACCTAAATGTCTTGGCATTCCCTTGCAAAGCATTGAATCATTAGCAATGAACAAATACACACTTTAAATAACAGAAATTTAGAGATAAGGAATGGAAACAATACAAGATTTAAAAAAGGAATTCTGCCCAGGTACAGTATCCCTAAATTTCCACTTAATTTCTAATTGATTTATAGTTCATATTTTTCAGGAGGATTAAAAGTCTCTTAAGAGATATAAAATGGAAGGAAATTGAATAAATTAAAAATAAATGATGAACAATTATAACAGAAAATGAAATAAGGTCAAGAGTTGCAAAATAAAGCCAACAAACTTTACAAGTTTAATTTTTGGTGAGTAAAAACTTTTTTAAGCTTTCTAGGAAATAACTCAATTACAGAAACATTACTAGTTATTCTACTCACTATTTATAAGATTTAAATCCAAATCACCACCTAAACAAAAAACAATTGCTTTGAAGTATTATGACATATTAAGCCAATTTTTCTGCATAAAAGATACTAGCATAGTGTCACCAAAGATTATCAAATACATCCTTAGAAATGATAATAACACTATTTTCATAAGGCTGTTTCTTAGAATATAAGTTCAGAAAAGTTGACATCAGGTTCCCACCATAGATTTTTCACTTGTTAGTTAAATTCAGAGAATGGACAGTGGAGAGAGACCTACCAGTGTGTGACGCCAGAACAGCTAATAAGAACAGCTCCCAAACATGTTGGAGAATATAGTTAAAGATGTGTTACATTTGTTTATGCTGTGGAACATTTGTTTAATGATGTAAATATGGTTGCATTCTTTTATGTGCATTTGTTTAACTCTGTGAAGCTGTGTTACTTTGCCTGCCTAAAATTCCTGATTGGTCTAATAAAGATATGAACAGCCAATAGCAAGGTAGGAGAAAGGATGGNGGGGCTGCCAGGCAGAGAGAATAAATAGAAGAGTGAAACGTAAGAGAAGGAGGAGAGGAGGATGCGAGACGCCAGCTACCAGCCAGTCACAGAATAGGAAGGAAAGAAAGAAATACAGAAATAGAGAGAGGTAAAGTCCAGAGGCAAAAGGTAGATGGATAATTTAAGTTATGAAAAGCTGGCTAGAAACGAGCCAAACTAAGGTTAGGCATTTAGAAGTAAGACTAAGTCTCTGTGTATTTATTTGGGAGCAGGGTGGTAGGCCCCTCAAAGAGCAAAGAGTAAAAACAACCAAATCCACAGTCAGCTTGTCCCACACTGGAGAGGACAGAGGTGCACACCACACACAAGGACAACATTATTTTTAGTAGTAACTGTAGCTTTCTACTTCAACACATGGGCAAGCAGGTACTTAAAGTTCCAATCCACACAATTTTATCTTGCAAAATTTCCAGGGCACACATATCTGGTCTGTTTAGGGACGTACAAGGCCTCTCTGTGTCCCTTCTACCTGAGGAGAGGGGCATTAGCTAACAGCACTGCTAGGATCAAGAGTAAGACATGTTACCACCAACAGTCGTGGATCTGGTCAGAGAAGGCTGTAATAAAGCTTCTTCCTCATTAAATTGTTTCTTGAGTTCTTCAACAGACTCCAAGTGGAGCTGGAGAAACTCTGCTGTGGCTGCTGCTGCTGCTTCCTTAACAGGATCAATCATCCTCTTCAGAAGAACCAGGTCATCCTTGTGGACTTTCAAGCAAAGCTTTTCCATTTCTCGGATATTGGAGCGGAGTTGCTATGAATGAAAAAAAGAAACATTATCATCACCAACTCTCAAGGTAAGACCTATTTCTTCTCAGAATAACTTGCTACAGTGGTTTCAAATGCAAATTAATACATATTGTCTACCACAGAGGCATACAATTTTTAAATTTCCCTCCTCTCTCTTTGTTGGCCAAATCCAGCATATTTAGAATCCACGCCCTCAAACTTTGAATTTTTATAGTCATTTTTCCTTTATTACATGTGACTACTACACTATAAATGCTGTACAACTAGCACTGTGGGACACATACGGAACTAAAATATTCTAAGGACCCACATGATCTGTATGGTTAGGTCACAGATATAATTTCTGATAAAAGTAAACAATTTCAAAATGAGTAAAGATAAAATGAAAAAAGAACCAACAAATCAAAAGATAAAAGCATGTAATAGAAGCTAAAAAGATGGCTCAGAAGTTAAGAGCAGTAGCTGCTTCTTCTAGAAGACCCAGGTTCAATTCCCAGCATTCACATGGCAGATAATAACCCTCTCAAACTCCAGTTCCAGAGGACCTGGTGACTTCTACTGGGTTCCATGTGTGCAGCATGCATGTGGTGTACGACATACACTCTACACATAAAATAAAAATAAAATATTAAAAAAGCACATAAAGAACAAGTGATATAATCAATAATTATATTAAATATAAATTAAATATTTTTATAAAATAAAGATTATTTTAAGATTGAATAAACAAACAAAAGAGATACATTTAAACATAAAAACAAAATGGTTCAAACTAAAAGAGTAAAAAAAAGTCACATAAACTAGCATCCCTCTCCCAAGAATGACTACAGCAACATTACTGTCAGATAAGCAGACTTTAAAGCTAACACATTACCAGAAATAGAGAACCACTTTATAATAAGATTCTTTTCAGAAATATATAACAACACAGATGGAATACATACCATACAAAAGCTGACAGAACTACAAATTGTTTCCTTTCTATATGTATATGTGTGAGTTTGGATGTGTGTGGGTGCATGTGGTAACGAAACACATGCATGTGGAGGGCACAAATTTGATAGCAAGTGTCTTTCTTTGTAGTTCTTCTTCATTTTCTGAGGCAGGGTCTCTGACTGAACCTTGAGCACACTATTCCAGCTAGTCTAGCCAGACGGCTTGTTCTAGGCATTCCTTGTCTCTGCCGCCCAAGTACTATGGTGACAGGTGGCCACCCTGCCTGCCTGTCTTTGGTCCTTATGCTTAGGTGGCAAATGTTTTATCCACTGAGCCATCTCCCCAGCCCAAAGATTTTAATTAAATTCACAGTCATAAAGAAAGGTCTTAAAAAACATAGTAATTAATAAAACAAATGGCAAGGGTATATTAGGTATAAAGTGTTTGAACAAGAAAGTTAACACAGCTTGATGTAAGTTGCTTAGAACATTAACCCATATACTAAAAATATAAACATAAAAAATGTTAAAGCAACTTTCACAAATTTCAAAAACATTGACTGCATGTACTCTGAGCATAATTAAGTTAAATTTGAAATCATTAATGAAAATATATCTATTGTATTATAGAAGTAAGAAAGATATTTCTAAATAGTCTGTAGGTAAAGAAAGAAGTCACAATGGAAATTAAAATCCTATGGCCTGAATGCAAAGAAAAGTAATACATATTAAAAGTTGTAGTGCTCCGTAAAAGAGTTAGGAGTATACTTCTCCAAAAATAGATATATATTAGGGCTAGGCTATCCCTAGGGACTGCCAAGATATTCAGATGGGTAGGCCCCTGTAGTGTTTGAATAAGAATTGTCCCCATAGGCTCATATATATGAATGTTTAGTCATCCAGGGGTGGCCCTACTTGAGAAGAATTAGGTGTGGCCTAGTTGGAGAAGGTGTCACTTGGGGGTAGGCTTTAAGGCCCAGTGGCTCTCTTTTTCTTCCTCTCTCTCTCTTGCTCCTGCAAATCAGCCTTTCCAGAACCATGTCTGCCTGTGTTAGCCATGCTCCTCACATCATGACGGTAGACTAACACCCAATTAAATTCTTTCTCTTACAAAAGATGCCTTGGTCATGGAGTTTCTTCACAGCAACAGAACACTGACTAAGATAGTTCCCTTTCCTTTTTCTTCTCTTCTGTCTTTTCCTTTCAGATGCTTGACAAAGCCTACACATTGCTTTTAAATTTCCTAACAATTTGGGTTCCTTTACCCATGAGCAACCATCCTCTTCTCTATTCTAAGCCTCCCCTCCATGCAGTTGACATATACAGCTTTCTCTGGGCTTTTCTTTTATTTGAAAAACAAACAAACAAAAAAGAATGGATACAAATTAGCAAGCTAAATATCCATCTCAGGAACCCACAAGAAATACAAAAGCAAAGGCAAATGTAAAAAAGAGAGAAGGACACAGATGTGAGTAAACTCAGACAAAGAAACGGGTACACAGATTAACAAAACAGAACTGCTTTTGGGAAGAGTTAAAACCCATAAGCTTCACAAAAGTTGTTTTAAAAAACAGACAAGAATTACCAAAAGGGGGCATCACTACAAATCTAAAATAATTAAAACAATAATAAGAAATTATGAATAAACCAGACATGGTGGTGCACACCTTTAATCCCAGCACTCAGGAGGCAGAGGCAGAAGCAGATGGATCTCTAAATTCAAGGCCAGTCTGATCTACTGAGAGAGTTCTGGGAGTCAGGGCTACACACAGAGAGACCTTGTCTTGAAAACAAAAACAAAAGGAATTATGAATAAATTTATGTCAATAAGTTAGAAAAGTTAGATAAAATGGAGAAATTTCTACAAAACTATAATTTATCAAACTAATAAAAATCAAAGCCTAAATGGTCACATAAAAATTAATTTTGTTTTTCTTGTTTTTTGGGATAGGGTCTCATCTAGTTCAGGATTGCCTCAATTTTGCTATGGAGCTGAGGCTGGCCTTGAGCTCCTTGATTCTCCTGTTTCTACTTCCTTCTACCTTCTAGAGATTGTAGGCACCTAGGTACTATTAAATAAATTAAATGTATATGTATATTTTAAATTCTCCTGCCTGTTCCTTCCCCATGTTAAACATCAACCAAATTGTTTTTAAACAACAAAACCCAAACCAGCAGAAACTGTGTCACTGGTTCGTCAGTTTTACCAAATATTTATAAGAAATTACACAAATTCCTCATGGGAAAGAGTCAAAGACTTGACACCA
Organism: Bramus lutescens; assembly: GCA_001685075.1. Classification (NCBI taxonomy): domain Eukaryota; kingdom Metazoa; phylum Chordata; class Mammalia; order Rodentia; family Cricetidae; genus Bramus; species Bramus lutescens. Next base: position 237,570 of record LOEQ01001703.1, on the reverse strand, counting down.
ACAGTCAACAAGAAAAAGAAGCTACCGCCAGCAAACTCATGCAGTCCCACATAGTGAGTGAACAGGCCCACTTCAAAAGATGGTTTAGAAGATACTGTATGTAACAGGCAACAACAGCAAACTGCAAGCCCATCCCAAAGACACGCTCTGCTTAATTCAGTCTATAATGTTCTTAAACAGGCTGAATCAAACTGCTGTCTGAAGGAATCGTTTGGTGGCAAATTTAAACAGAGAAGATGGGAAGTATTTGCCATAAAAGTCAGGATGGTGATGCCTCTGGTGAAAGGTGGTGGTAACTGAAATGAGGCCACAGGGCCTTCTAGAATGCTCGCAACTCTCCATTTCGGTACATAAGTGTACCAAATGTACTAAGGGTAATTAGGAGTATATTTATGTTTAAGTATTCTATAGTACATTTAATATGGTTCAGAGTTTAATGTTTTTAGAAAAGAAATTTGTATTTATCTAAGTGATAACCAACCTAAGGTTGGTTATAGATATGGTTAGATAGATGATAGATAGATAGATAGATAGATAGATAGATAGATAGATA
>LOEQ01001703.1:216923-236913 GCA_001685075.1 Bramus lutescens | reverse complement strand
AGACAGACAGACAGATAGATGGTTGAAAACATGATGCAGTGGAAATATAACCTGTGGAGGTATTTGAGTTATTAGCCCATGAATCTTTTTTCTTTCATTGGGTGGAAGAAGTAATGAAAGACTACTTCTTGGGGTTGAATTCTGACCTACCAACATAAATCCATGCTGTAGGGAGAATCCCTGTGAGAAGGCACACATAATCATGGAGTGACTGATAGTCAGCAAAAGGAATACTGCAGTTTGTGAGTCCCAGGGAAAGTTAATTTTATCAGCTTCAAAGAAAAAAGCTGTATAATACCACAAGCATAAATTATTGTGATAAGATTTAAAAAGAAAGAAAGAAAGGGTTTCACCTTCTAAAAAATGAACTTAAGACACTATAAGGGTAAATAAATCCCACATAAGAAAAGAAAGTGACATCTAAGGAATCAGCTATGATTGCAGTTTGGGGTGGGAAATTCAGAATCTTGAGACACTTACCAGAAGGGGGCAGGGAGAGAGGAAAGTCAAGTGAACCCAAGAGTGGTGTGAAACAAGAAGAATCATGCAAGTAAGAGCCCAGAATGAGCGGGGGCTGGTGGAAAAGTTAAGAACAATAAGAGGATATAAAAATACATGTACAGCAAGAACAAGAGAGAAGTCTCGAGCCCACTGCTTTGGGGCAGATGGTGTAATGCTAACAGATGATGTTGAGAGCAGAACCACTTAGCTCCTGTTTTGCTTTTGGTTCTGTATTGAGGAAAATTTCAAAATTGCAAGGGGATAAGAAACATGCCCAAAGGAAATCTGTGTCACTACAGAGATGTGGACAGGCTTCACAAAGGAGTGGCTTGGTGTTGTCTCTGAAAAACCGTCGTAGGGAAGCAGGACGTACCAAACACAAAGCCCTCTTGGTCTGCACTTCGGCAGCAGCAGGACACCTCATCGTTTCCATATTTAACAGCACTGGGCCAAACTAGCTTACACACTGGGTGAAAGCATGGGGCCAACTGAGGTAGAAGCATCTGTCTTTCCCAGAGGGAGACAGCATGATGCCTTAGATGTCATTCGCCCCATCCTACCCTATGCCAATTAGGACAGAGGTCAAAGATAAAGAGTCCAAATAATGTCATAAATATTTTAAAGCAAAAAAAAATCAAGTTAAATTTCTCTGAACTCACAATAACCTAGAGTAACTTCCTTTCTATCCACACCAATTAGGAAGCTGCTTCTTACCTGCCATTTGCTTCCTCCCCTGCTCTCCCTGTTGATTCCTTCCCTCTGAACTGTTGTCTGTTTGCCTCATTATCACCCGTTTCTATTGCTTCTCCCCCTACCCAAACACCCCTTTTGGAAATAAAAAAGTAGAGCCAGTGTTCCCCTGCCTCCTAGTAAGATCATGAAAGGCAAACTTTACATTTACTGAGTCCTTGACTGGTTTTACTTTTTTGCATCTGTGTAGCTTACAGAACTGGGCAGACTTCCTACAGGCAGTATCTTCCCAAATGAGCTCTGAAATCTGACCAGTCTGCTCCCAACAAGTTCCATGTCTGTGGAGAAGAGGGGCTGAGGACATTTCTATAAAGGCCATGCTGGTTCTCCAGTGACTTACACAGTTTCTAGCACCTTCACTTCCTTGTAAAAATTGGCCACAAAAATCTTCCTTAATGCTAATACTCCTTACTCCAAAGAAGAACGGTAGTAAGCCTACTCTACTTGCAGTTTCAAAACCTTAGTAACTGGTTGGCTTATCCTGTTTTCCAAAGACAGCAGAGCCCTGAGACTAGAGCACTGGGGAGAAAAGAAACACTGTACCCCTGGAGATGCCCAGGAGCTACTGTTAAAGCAGTGCTCGGTGAGAAATGAACTAGAACCTCGAAGTGAGGAATCCATACAAGGCTGGAGAAAGACTCATCTGAAGAGATTAAAAGGAATAGTGCACAGCACTGCCACAAGGCAGGAGGCAATGCTTATCTTCTCCACCAGCGACACTGAAAACCTTTCATCCTCAGGGCCCTGAGGGGCACTCAGAAGGCTGAGTCTGGAAAGATGGAATAACTGAGCAGACTGAGCACTGAAGCAAATAGCCTCCAGTCAAAAAATCATTAAAGTAGGACCTAGCTTACCACACTGTTGTGGGAAGTCCTTCAGACAATTGCCGTTTAGATACCAGCCCACTTTGGGCATGGTCTCGGATACTGTAAGTGGAGATGAAAATCATGTGCAGCCCTTTTTTTTTCTGTTTCCGGTTCCCAGCACATACAGAGGACTGTGGATCACCACCTTTACTATGAGTTTATCCCCAAATAAATAGACCTTTGTTATACTTCATTCCGGGCTACTGAGGAACTCTTTCCACCATCTTTGTTATACTTCCAATTCCAGGCTATTGTAGAACTCTTTAGTATGGCTACAATTTGGTGCCCAACATGGGTCAGGGGGCATCTAAAAGGCTATTGGCTAAGGAGTTCCCACAACACCACATTGGTTCTAAGTAACTAGTGATCTAATAACAAGCCAGAACAAAACTCAAGAAATATTATAGTAACATAAAAATATACAACCATTAACTAGATCAAACATCATCAGACAGATAAGAAACAGGAGAACAGGAACCATAATGAGGAGAGTAATCACAGATCCAGAATAGACCTGATTGATACAGATGCTAAAGCAGTAGAAAGGCATATTAAGTTATTACAACTGCATTACATAAGGTTGAAAAATTAAGTACCAATAAGGAAGATAAAGAAATCCAAGTCAAAACTCTCTAGAGATAAACATTTCAATGTGTGTGAGATGACAATATATTAAAGGGACTAATGACAGATGACACACTACCATCAGAGACAGTAAACAAAGGCAGAGCATTGGGTGTCACTCAAAATGAAAACAGAAAAGGAAGCACCTTTTTAACAGCACTAGTCAGCTGTGCGGTGTCAGTAAAGCAACGGCACACGTATCTGGAGTTCTTGGAGGAGGGAGGAAAGGGGACTGAAGAGTATACTAAGAAGGAAATAAAGGCAGAAAATTCTCAAAATCAATGCAACAGTAAACTGAGAGGTCAAAGGCGCTCAACAAACTGAAAGAATGTGACAAAGAAGAAAATGCACCATGTCCAGTGAAAGTCCCCAAAGCTGTGACAAAAGGAGAGTGGCAAAGGCAATGGGAGGACACATTATAGAGGTACAAAGATGGGCTGAGGAAGGTTCCACAAAACAATAAACAATCCAAATGTCCACTAACAGCCAAACAGATAAACTATGCTATATTCACATAATGCAATGTTATTCATTAATAAAAAGAAATAAAATTGGATGCATAGAACAAGAGGGACAAAATCTTCGAATATTCACAGAGTTGAAGAAACTGGATTTTATGTTGTATGATTATGTCTTTCATATTCTGTATAGATTATATAAAATTCTAAGAATCTCCTACCTAGGGCACAGCAGCAGAAAGCCAGTTAGTAGTATGAGGGTCGGGGAAGGTATGAGCAGAGGGACATGGCAGGGAGAAAGCAAGAGGGTGCAGGGCTACAGAAGCGTAGTAAGAAGTGATCCAGGTGATAATATCTGCATGACAGTGATTATAGGATACCTTTATCACAGAGACACATGTCAAACATATCTTAAAGATTAGACACTTTAAATACATATACCCTATGGTATGGCAGTTAATAACACAAGAAAATTATTTGAGAAATAGGAGGGGAGATATGTAGCAATAAATTATTTATATACAGTCATACTTGAGTCAGGCAAAGATTTTATTCAGATGAAGTTGGGGAATGGGAATGGGCTTTCTTAGAACTGGCAGCTTCCTTGAAAGAGAAAAGGAACTGTGACAACTATGAGGATCTGACATAAATAAGCGGTAAATGCATGGTATTTATTATGTTATCTTACAATTTTCAATGTTTCTGTATTTAAAATATGCACATGTATAGTTTTTTAAAATGTGCTTAATATTAGAGTTGCTATCCAGCAGTTTCCTATTCTATTAGACTTGGGGTAGGAATCCTCTAGTTACAAAGACAGTGGGTAAAAATCTAGCCTATCAGTCATGTGGGGTGGGGTGGGGTAAGAGTATGGTGTGTACCTTCACTAATGTTGTACACAAATTAAAATATTCTTTCCTAGAAAGGGACTTGTTAACAGGAAGTTAACAGAACTTAAAAGCTCAGAAAGTGAACAACTCACAAGTCTGAGGAAGTTCTTAAAACTCAGGAGAGCCATAGACCTCTCCTGCAAGATTATATTGCTAGGTAGAAGGGACTCTCTCACTGGCCAAGCTGCCTGAAAGTCAGAGAGCTCCAGGGAAGCAGCTTTTGTGAGTTGTCACCCCAGCTACGGCGGATTTTCAGGGATGCAGCTGCCTTCAACTCATCCACACTTCTCTAAGTAACCCTTAGTAGCCCACTGGTCCTCTAAGCTAGACTTTGGTGGAACTGTTTCTCTGATCTATTGTTGATTCCCTGTATGGGATGAGTACACATCTGCTCATCTCTTCCCAGCAGACACACACAAAAATATGTCTAACGAGTAGTACCCTGATGATCACACTAGCCACCTTCCTCATCTGTTTGTTCCTATCCTTGCCCCTTCAACACTACCTTTATTTTAATGGGAAAGAGATGTCTTCAGGTTGTCTTAGGTCACTAAATGCTCAAAACCTTCCGGAGCTTTCCTCCCCACTCTGAGTTGCTGCATCCTGCAGGTCCTCTCATGGCCTGACCCAGCTGGAGTCTGACTTCATCTTCTACACTCCTCCTCAACTAGTCATCCGGTGGGCATGCCAAACATCCTCCCACCATAGCCTCCCACCAGACTGTCCCATGCTTGGAGAACCCTGTTCCTCATTTTATGCTTCCCAGTTTCCTCAGGGCTTTCCTAAAACGCTATCCAGAACCTTCCACAACTACTGCTTATATAAGAGTTCATTACTAGATTTTTGACCCCTGGCTTTACTTTTCTTCATGCCAAGTGTAACCATCAGTTATATTAGGTATTTATTTACTTGAAAAACTATTTAAAAATAATGTAGAGAAAGGGGAACTCTTGGATACTTGGTGTGGAAATCTAAATTAGTACAGCAATTATGAAAAATGGCACAGAGGTTCCCACACAAAAATGATTACCCTATGATCCAGCATTCCACTTGAAGGTGTATATGCAAAGGAAATAAAATCAGTTTGTCAAAGTGATTTCTGTCCTATGCTATCCACAGCACTGTCTGCAAAGCCAACATATAAAGTCAACTTAAGGGTTAGTCAATGATTAGTAGGTAATGAAAACCTGGTGGCAGATATACAAACAACTAGAAACTACCCCCCCCCAAAAAAAAGTAATAAAAGCCTTTGGTTTGCAGTGTAGATGAGTTTGGAGGACACTATGCCAGGAACAGAAGGAGCAATGCTAAATTATCTCATTGACATCAGAATCTAAAACGGCTGCACTCATAGAAGCCGAGTGTAGAATAATGGTTACCAGAATCTGGGGGAGAGGATGAGGAAAGGGTAGAGAGGTTGTTCAACAGGCACAAAACTACAGTTCTAGTATGTTCTGGTGCTCCTGTCCAGCAGGGGAACTACACTTACCACACTTTCTGGTATGTGTCCAAACAGCTAGAGGATTATGAATGCTGTCACCACAGCAAAATGACAAAAGTTTCAGGTGACAGAACTGCCTGGCTGCATCACCGCATCAACACACCCACTTAAAACATCCTACTTGGGGCTGAAGAAATGGCTCAGGGAGTAAGAGCTCTGGATGCTCTTGCAGAGGACCCAGGTTCAGTTCCCAGCATACACATGGCTACTCACAACTCCAGTCCCAGGGATACAAAGCTCTCTTCTGGCCTCTGTGGCTAGAGAATGTATATGGTGCACAGACATACATGCAGACAAAACACCCATACATATAAAAATAAATTCACTGAAAAAAAATCACACTGCACAAATATGGACAGTTACATGTTGTTAAAGATAAACACTTTGCTCTGGGGATACAGTTTTGTAGTAGAGTACTTACCTGGCATGTATAGTAAGGTCCTGGGTTCAGTCTCCAGAACCAGAAAAAAAGAATACTATGTAAAATAAAAATAAAATCTCTTGATTCTTTCCCCCTGCCACTCCCCCAAATACAAGATATATAGAAGGATTTTCTTTTCTTTTGCTTCAAACTTTTTCCAGTGTCTACAATAACACTGAAAAAAATGGGGATGATAAAATATTTCTGTTCTTCTAATAGTAAGACCAGAAGGCAGGAATGCTAAACCCTGAAATGACAGAAAGGGTTCACACACATGAACCTAGTTCAATACTATCATGGCATAAACCAGTGGTGAGTGTTCCTATAATCCAGTACTCAGAGACTGAGGCAAAATGATCAGGAACTCATAATCATTCTCACCCACATAGAAGTTCCAGGTCAGCCTGTGCAGAAGACCCCATCTAATAATAATACTAATAATTCTGCAGAAATATGCACAAATTAGAGCAATGAGGCCATAAGGGTAGCAAGCTTTAAAAAGGTAAGTTCATCAACTCAGTATTTAACAAGATTTGCAATATACAAATATAAACTATAAACTATGCCCAAACAAAAAAAAATCCCCACCTGTTCAGATTAATAACTAAATTTAATAACTAGCTCTTTTCTCCCACTTTATTCAGAAATATCTCCAAATTCCTGTCTAAAGCTTGAGTTGCAGTCAAACATATACTTCTCTATATAGATGATAATTGTAAAAAGCAATTATCCTAAGTTAATTGAGAATTCTGAAAAAATTATGTAATTTGATGATTAAAAGATGAGTGGCTATGCATATATTTGCCTTCATTAAATATTGATTTAGGATTCCTAATGTGTTTTTATAACATGCAATTTTGAGAGCAAATTGTGTACAGCAGAAAACATTTGGTATAATAATAATTAATCAGATTTCTTTACAAACACGAGCACAAGTCCAGTGGTAAACATTTAAATACCACAGCAAACACACTCTAGACATAGTATAATTTACTGCTAAGGGCTCCAGAGTCATAACTATTTAATTAAAATAAATCTGGACTATTCTTTATTTGCACTGTTTACCTCATAAAGGTTATTGATAGTAGTATGACATTACACAAGTTTTAGTATCAACCAGTATCAAAAATTTTATATATGGCCATATATATATATACATATATACATATAAACTAAAAACCAAATATTAAACGATTGAAAATCACAGCTGGGGCAGAGATCAGTAGAAGAGAACTTGCCTAACTTGCATGGCACTCTAGGTTCAATTTCTAGCATGGGGGTGGAGGGAGCAGGCAAGGAGACTAAAATGTCAAAAGGAAAAAAGGACTTAATTCATTTATTCAAGTATTTATTGAATATCTACTATTATGTGTGAAGGGCCATACTTTAGTGCCTATCTAGTTAACAGTAAGAGATTATAAAGAAAATATGACTAAACATGGGAACTGATTCTCACTATGGCAGTGGTTCTCAATCTTCTTAAAGCTATAACCTCTTAATACAGTTCCTCATGTTATGGTTACCCCAACCATAAAATTATTTTCAATGCTACTTTATAACTGTAATTTTGCTATTTTTATGAATCTTAATGTAAACAGCTGATATGCAAATGGTCTTAGGCAACCCTGTGAAAGGGCCATGACTCACAGACTGAGTACCACTGTGCAATGGTGTCTAACTAAGCCACTAGAGCACTGAGACCTGGACTCCTACACTGTCACTTACTGCTTCAAACAACAAGTCTCTCAAGTTCCTTTAAAAATATTTTTTAGACAAGCACTAAATGTCTCTGTTCTTCTGGTTTCTTTTATTTAAAACAACAACAACAACAAAAAACCCTACTATCCAGAATCCAGATAGCTAATTTTTATAACACATTTCACAGCTACTCATATACTGACTTTCATTTACTGTTCCCGAAGCTCTAAACCTCTACACAGATACTGAACTGATGGCTTGTATTGTCACCCAGCTGGGATCCCTCAAGGCAGAAACTGAGAGAAACTTTTTATAACCTCTGCTATCAATCAGTGTTCCCACTGTGTGTTAAGATATAGAGGAGAGAGAAGAGACAGTTTTTCAAAATATTTAGTTTAGGATTGGGGAGACAGCTCAGTTGGCAATGTGCTTGTTATGCAAGCATGGAGAGATGAGTTCAGATCCCCAGCAGACACATGAAAAAGTCAGACATAGAGCATGTGCCAGGGAGCCAGCACTGGGGAGGTAGAGACAGGACGATCTCTGTAGCTTCCTGGCCAGAGAGACTAGCCAAATAGGCAGGCTCCAGGTTCAGTGAGAGACTCAACCTCAAAAAATAAGGTGAGAAAGACACCAGACAATGACCTCTGGCCTGCACACACATCCACATCCAAAATATTCATTTTATGCTTTTATATGACAGGTTAGAAAACTGGATAAAAGTAATGTGATTACATAATCCATCTAAAACTAACTTACTGAATATCTGGGCTATTACATAGGCTGTGTAGGATCTTGGCACATATGACTGACACTCTTACAATCATCCCCAGAGTTAGGGATCATTATGCTAATTTGATGGCTGAGAAAACTTAAGTTCAGAAATTGTATGTAACTTTCTTAAAGCAAACAATGTCAAACATGATATAATCTATTAGAAATGTATAATTTGAATACAGTATAATGACATTTTACATTCAGAAAAATAGAAAAACAGAAAAGTAGTGGACATAAAGTCCCACCCTTAACCAAGAAGCTATTTGCAATTGATACCTGCTGGCAAAGGGAAAATCAGTTTTCCTACAAGAAAGCATCACTGGGTGTATCAACCACAGCCCAGGGCAGGGCCCATGCCCAGAAGTTGTTGGCTAACACAAAATTGACTCCATGTTTTTTTGTATGTCTTTTATTTAGTTTCATTTTCTTGGTTTTTCTCTTACTGGAATTTTTTGAGAGAGAAAATACAGTCTAGTTGGTAGAGAGGTGGGAAAGAGTTGAGGAAAGGGAAGCAATATGGTCAAAATATACTGTATGAAAAAAAATTTAAAGAATTATTTTACAGGAGTTATGTTTTATATAGTGATTAAATTATTCTTATATTTTTAAGTGTGTGTGTATGAGTACACATGAATATGCACATATGTAGTCAGAGAACAACCACTTCTGGCAGCTGGTTCTCTTCTTCAGCCATGAAGGGTACAAGTATCACTAAGGTCATCAGACTTGGTAGCAAATGCTTTTGCTCACTGAGCTATCTCTCTGGCATTAAGTTGCAATTTAAAAAACTATATTTAAACAAGCTTTTTTTTCCTTTTGGATTCTTCCTTTTTTGTTTTGTTTTTATTTTTTTCAAAATAGGGTTTCTCTGTAGCTTTGGAGTCTGTTTTGGAACTCGCTCTGTAGAGCAGGCTGGCCTTGAACTCTAGAGATCCACTTGCCTCTGCCTCCTGAACTCTAAGATTAAAGGCGTGAGTCCCCCCTCACCCCTGCCCTCTGACTCTTGACTTTTTCAAGTCAGGTTTCTCTGTGAGGCCCTGACTATCCTGAAACTTGCTCTGTAGATCAGGTTGGCCTCGAACTCAGAGATCCACCTGCCTCTGCTACCTCAAGTGCTGGGAGTAAAGGTGTGCGCCGCCACCACCACCAGGTTGAACAAGCTTATTTTTAAGCAACTCTTTCTTCAAGTGGTAAGTCAGATTTAAAAAAACTCAAGTAATCAAAATAAAATAGGAATCTGAAAATATGGTTATACTATAAGAGAAGAAAAATGAGTCTCAAAAAATTGAACCAGGAAAGAAAATCCAAAGGCATTAAAAAATCATTAGAAATAATAAGACTTTTAAAGTAATTGGCTATAAAAATCTATCTATTTTGAAAACTAACTATATTTGTACATTAACCAAAAATTAAAAGAAAGTCAACACACACACACACATGCTATAAGGTATCTAAGAACAAATTAATTAGTACCCTGTACAGTGGTGTGTACCCATTATTACTAGGGCTCAGGAGACAGAATAGGATGGTTAAGAGTTTGGGGCCATCCTCAATTCTATAGTTGGTTTATGGCCAACCTGAGCTACATAACATTTTGTCTCAAAAACAAAATTAATGAAGTAGTTTGAAACAAAATCTTGTTTATGAGTATGGAGAAAGTTACTTGTACATGATACCAAAAGCATAAAACATAAAAGAAAAGGTTGAAAAATTACATCACATGAAAAGTCCTTTGTCTTAAAAGACAAGTCAAATTGAGAAAGTGGGTTTTACAGAAGCCTAATTCAGATAAACCTGGAAAACCTATAACTTGTTTCTAAAAAAAAAAATCTTTTTTAAATCACAAACTAGCCACGAACAAGCTTATACACTAAGTCCAGAGCAGAGATGAATACAGTAAGCAAACACCAGAATCTAACTTTGATCTCATTACTTCAATGGCACACATAAATCTCTTATACCAGATGGAGGCCAATAATGTCAACATGATTTAAAAAATCAGTACACAAATTCTCTGATACAGTCAATATCTCAAAGAAATCATATGATTGTTAGTAAAACATTAAACAGTCAAGACGGTAAGAAACAGTAGTCATAATAATCTCATTAACATTAACGTGCTCAGGACTACTGGACCTACACTAAATCTTGATGGCATGTGGGATCTGGGAAGAGTCGAGAGCCACCTCTTCCTTAGGCCTGTAATCTAGTTATCATCTAGTATAACATAGAGACAAGTTGTATTTCTCAATCTCAAACCAATCTGCTTTTCTCCATCTTATTTGAAGCTACTGTCTATTCCTTGCACTTCTGGAATCTTTATAGGGACATCTTGCATTCACTCCATACAATCTCAATTTTCACTATATTGCAGCTATACTAGTTTATATATATATACATATATATATAATGAAAATATATATTCATGCCCATGTGTTTGTCTGATGAGGTAAAGAACAACCTCTGGTGTTTGTTTTTGCCTTTCACTGTTTTGCAAGGTCTCTCTTGTTCACTGATACACTGAGTTATTCCACCTAGTGGGCCTAAAATCTTCTAGAGGACTTGCCTGTCTTTGCTTTCCATTTTGCTGTAGGAATGCTGGAACCATGGACTTGTACTACGGTGTCTAGCTTTTTATATGGGTTCTGGGAACTGAACCCAGGTTCCCAGGCTCATTTTTAACCACTGCACTATGCATCTGAGTTCCCACATTCAGTGAAATAGAGACTGGCAACCCTTTTTGTAGGCTAGGTAGTGCACAACTTAGACTCTGTGGCGATATAGTCTCTGTAGCAACTATTCAGCTCTGCATTTGAATTGTAAAAATAGTCAACAAACAAACCAACAGCTAGCTGTCAGGCCAGGTGCAGCCTGGGAGTTACAATAAATAGTGTGTGCACACATTTGTACATGTTGAGTATGTGTGACCCTTTGTGTGGAGCAGAGGTCAGCATCTGTTGGGTGTCTTCCTCTATCCCTCTCTACCTTATTTTTTGAGACAGGGTACCAAGCTCACTGAGTATCTAAAGTGGCTAGACAGCAGGTTCCAAGGATCTGCCTGTCTTCACTAAGGTCAAGATGCATGCCACACCTGACTGACTTTTTACACATTTTACATGTGCTGGGGATCTGAACTCAGGTTTTCATACTTGCCCAGTGGTCACTTTACCTACTGAGGCATTTCCTCAGGTCCCACAACAAAATATCTTCAAATATTCAAGAGAGAGGAGAGAGACTATGAGAATGGATTAAGGCTAGGCGTGGTAGTTCACACCTACAGCCCTTGCACTTGGGGACTGTCAAGAAGATGCCATAAGTTTGAGGACACCCAGGGCTACAAAGTGAGTTCTTGGCCAACCTATGCCCAAGTGAGATCCTGTCTCAAAATACAAATAAAGACGCAAATAAATAAATAAAATTTCACAGAACTAAAGAAAATTAATTTTGAGATGGAAATGATAAGATACAGCACAAAACACATTAAAAGTTCAGAGTACTAGGGATAAAAGGAGCACAAAAGGCCCCAAGGAGGAAAAAAGTCCATTGCAAAGACTGGGGAATCAGGTGATTCAGACTTTGAAAGAATTACACAAAGAGCTGGAAAGCATTCATGCTTGAAAGTCAGTTCCAAAGGGAATTCTACACCTGGTGTAACTACAGTGAGGGCTTTAGACACACAGCTACTTAACCCTTTACCTCTGCGTGCTAACCAACAAAACAGTGGAGGAAACAAAACTGGAGGGAAACTAAATATCCATGAAAACTCAGAGTTCCTGTATAGACACATACCAGGGAAGGTTCAGGGCAGCAACTATGCATCAGACAGAGTCCATACTGGAACTGAGCAATGAAGGGCTTAGAGAGAGAACTTCCAAAATAAAGAACAGGACAGATATATCTAAACTCAGGAAAATAACATTGACAGCAATATGATAAGACATGTGGAACATCTTTTTTTTAATGTTTTTTTTTAATGTGGAACATCTTAACAAAACTCAAAAATACACAGACAGAAAGTCAGGTAATTAAAAATAAGGTTGTTATTAACTTCAAAAAAAAGTAAAGGTCTGGACTGTATTTCACTATTTGATTTGGCAGAAAATAATGTCCTTATAATCAAAATAATGAGGTGGTGAGTACTAACTGAACCAAGGACTGCACATATGTAATTATACAGGATAAGGGAGGCAGGAGAACAAAGTGGAAAGCTAGGGCTCCACCCACACGACAGGGGTGAAGAGATGGTGTCAAAACCACACAGCTACATGGGCTCATCAGTAATAATGAGGAAACATGGGAAGGGAGCCAAAGGCCTCACAGTGAATAAGATAAAGAACCGTAGGATTCTGCCTCTACTGTACTGCTCTTAAAGAATTATGGACTTTTTTAGTGTGGGTGTGCCTGAGTGCCAGAGCACACGTGTGCAGGTCACAGGACAACCAGCTGGAGTCAGCTCTCTCCTTCCACCTTGGGTCCTGGAGATGGAACCTGGGCTCTCAGGCTCAGTGGCCAGTGCCTCTACCTGATGAACCATCTCACAGACCCTGAATATAACACTATTTTAAAAGCTAGTTTAAAATAATTAGAACTTATTTTTTAAAGTTAATAACTAAATATGGATAATATATTTCATAGATAGAATTCTGGAACTCTCAAATTATAGCTGCTGGTGTCTTACAAGCACAGCTGCATGAAGAACACACACAATTAAGAAATGTTTGCTCAAGGGATATTTAAAAAACTTTTACCCTTCAAAGCAATTTTTTAAAAAAAGTTTAAAACTGTAAGTAGCATTATGTTAACTAACCAATTAATTAATACAACCTTGGGAAATACTGTGAATTTTGTAAGGTTTTTGGAAAATGCATTGATTGTGAAAATATAAGTTAATTTGTTATTCCTGAAAGAAAATTAGGTAACATGAAAGGTGACTCAGCAGTTCCTGGTAAAACAGCAACAAATACACAAAAATGGGTCAGCTAGGAAGGAGTAGTAAGCTCAATACCCCTACCTCAAAACCCACAAGTCCTAAATATCCTGAAACCTGCCACTTTCCAGCCTGTGTGATGTCACAGCTGACCTCATAAGATGGAATCAAACAGGGGTGCACTAAAAATCCTGCCATGGCCTCAGGAGTGTGTGGAATGGAAACAGACTTTGTTTATGCTTGTCTCATCTCAGACATCTTGAAATGTGCATTTTAGACAAAGGCTAATTTCCCCAAGACTGTCTTTTTTATAGATATGCCATACATAGCAGCCTTACCTGAACAGTGCGCCCTGCATTGATGTGTTCTTCATGCAATTTGTCCCAAATTCTGCACCGCTGATACTATTCAACAACAACAAGAAAAAAAAAAGGAAAGTGAGTGCTGAGTTTTCCATCACAAGACCATGTCCCTTACCACAAGCCCCTTACTCATCTACTCAAACATAAGAGGCAGGGAAAACCATGATTTTTGTAATGATAATTATCTTTCTGAAGGCTTTCAATATTACATTTTTTAAATTTAGAACTAATAGCAAACAATAACACAAAATACTATCAGACCAAATTACTTTGAAAAACCAAAATAAAGGTTTTGTATATGTACAGATTCTCTGGGGAAGGGAAATACAGAGAATGAGGATATAGAAGAAACTAGAAGATGGACAGGACTCCTCCTCATGCATCCTTAATATGTATGAAGAATTTTAGTTATTTGTTAGTAGAATGATGTTAATTACTTAAAACTAAGATAAAAAATTTAAAAAGCAGGCAGAAAGAAAAAGATGCTTGATATGCAGAGGGACAAAGACAAGAGTGACAGAAGTCCCCAATGAACAAGACAAGTCAGAGGACAATGGAACAACATGCAGGAACAACAACAGAGAAGAGACACAGCTCAACAACCACCACCCGGGAAGTGAAGGAGAAGTGAAGACACATATGCAGCAGCTGACCCCCATCACAAGACATTATGAGAAATGCTGATGGTACCAGACAGAACTCATTCTCCACAAAGCAACGAAGAGTATAGACAAATGGTAAATACACAGATAAATATCAACTTTTTAATTATTTCTGAACTCTTAGGCTAGCAAGATGATTCAGCAAATGGGGGCTAAGTCTAAATACCTGAGTTCCATCTCCAGGACCAACTCCTGCAGGTTGTCCTCCGACTTTCACATGCCAACATGGCACATGTGCCTGCACACACACACACACACACACACACACACTATAAGTATGTATATTCTGAATCATGAGGCAGGTGCTAAAAAGTAATCCACACAGATTACATCATACTTAGTGGAGAAGGACCCTTCTCTAAGACTAGAAAGAAGATAAAAATACGATCTTACCAGTGGCAGTCAGTAAGACACTGGAAACTCTAGTCAGCACTATAGGGCAAAACAAAGACAAAGGAAGGAATGAAGGGAGGGATGAAAAAAGACAGGAAGAGATGCAGAGGAAGGGATGAAGAGGGTGACAGATGGAGGTAAATCAGAAAGGAAGCTCCCTTCATAGGTGCCATGACTAACTACACAGAAAATACTAAACAATCTACAGAAAAGCTACACAGCATTAGCAGATGGACCAGTGGCTAAGGGTCATAAAGTGAGGATTACTTACATATTGAAGATAATATCTACTCCAAAGTACAGATAAGAGTAACTGCCTCACCTTGACTACCAAATATTAAAAATACAAAACAGAAACAAACATGAAGGGCAACAGGAATGCTCTAAATCTAATATATTACAAATTACTGAAGGCAGTTCACTAATTACATATTCCACTTTTGAATAAATACCTAGTGCATATATTTTTTCCATATATTTGTATGTGAGTCGTGCATATGTGCTTACCTTTGTATGACTGTACATGTCAGGAGGTGTGAATGTGTGTTCACGAGTGTGTAGAGGCAAGATATTAACATCAGTTATTGTGGTGGTTTGTATGTCCACCTCCACTGTATTTACTAAGTCAGGGTCTCGAGCTTAACCTGGAGCTTGTTGACTTTACTAGTCTAACTAGTCAGTTTGCCCTGGTGTGCTGGCTAGTTTTTATGTCAATGTGACACAGCTGGAGTCATCTGACAGGAGGGGATAGCAAATGAAAAAAAAATCCCTTCATTTGATCATAAGATCAGACTGGAGGCAAGCCTATAGAACATTTCCATAATTAGTGATTGATGTGGGAGAGCCAGCCCATAGTGGGTGATGCTTGCTCTAGGCTGGTGGTCCTGGGCATCATAAAAAAAAAAAGCAGGTAAGTCAGCTGGCAAGCAGCATTCTTCCATGGCCTCTGCTTCTGTTTCTGTCCTGCTTGAGTTCCTATCCTGACTTCCTTAGTGATGGACTGTGACCCACAAGCACAGGCTAAAGTAAGCCCTTTCCTCCCACTTGCTTTTGGTCATGATCTTTATCACAGCAACAGAAACCCCAACTAAAACTCCTGGAAATCCCATCTCTACCTCCTCAAGTTTTGAGATTACAAACAGACCACCATACCTGATTAACTTTTATGTGGGTGCTGGGGACCCAAATTCTGGTTCTCATACTTGTTTGGCAAGCACTTTATTGAGAGATCTCTCCAGTCTCATCATATAATATCTTACTCCTTACAATGATCTTACACAATTATAATTTCGCCATCATAACTGGAAACACTTTGTTCCAAATAGTAAAGCATGGAAGCCAAGTCTGTAAAGGTTAAGGTCTCCTGCATAGTGCTGTGTCAGTATGAAATGTTTATATCTGAGGCGATGGCATCAATCAGAGCACCCTCCATAGGAGGAACCTGAGCTAGGAGCTGAACAAAATACAAAGCTTGAATGGCAGCAGATGCATTGAAGATTGCATGCTTGCAATCTCAGCTAGTGAGATGGCTGAGCAGACAAAGGTGCTTGTCCCTAAGCTCAAGACCTGAATTTAATTTCTAGGAGCCACAACATAGTAGGAAGAGAACTGACTTCAAAGGTTGTCCTCTGACCTCCACATCTACAGCGTGGAGGTATGTCCACACACATGCATATAAATAAATAAATGTGGAAAAAAACCTAAAAACAAAACAAACAACAATACTTGACCTGTAAAGCTACTATAAGACTAAGTGCTATGATAAGAAAACTTGTAACAGAACTCTCAATAAAGGAAATCAGCAGCCTTTTCTACTGCTGTCTTTATTTGCTCACTTACCAAAGAGACTATAGAAGAGATTACTATCTCAATGCATTATCTCTTATTATAGTGAGTTCTAATAAAATAAAGAATAAAATAATTCAGTTTGCTACTGTTTACTATTCAATTTTATGTGAAATTAGGATATACTGTGAAAGCTACTATCCCAAATATTTGGTGTGTGGGGGGGGAGCAGAGTGATATACTAATATGTGTGAAAACCCCTATAGAAGCAACCTTTAAACTTGTAGTTAAGTTTGGGCTGCTTGCTAGCATCTCTAAGTGGCTGGTTTTGCGCAAGATGGTCTTTGTCTAACCGCACAGCAGGACAGGCAAGTGAATTAAGGAAGAACCTCGGCATTATGCTTTAGGTTCCTAAATACAAAAACACAAACTTTAAAGTGGCTTCAACAAGAAACACACTCCCTATGTCACACAGAAAGTAGCCAGGAGTGTGGCAATCATCCCAGAGTGGTTCAATACAGGCACTTCCAAGGTCATCAAGTGCCAGGTTCCATCTTCTGCACTTTCAAAAAGGCCCTCAGATGTGTCTCCTAATGCAGTAGGGCTGGCTATACTTTCAATACAACAGCAAGACATAACCAGACCACTAGAAGAGAGAGGACTGTTTCCCTACATGTGTATCTTTTTTAAAGTAGGAAAATATTTCTGGAGGTTTCCAAATTCCTACCAAGCTTTTCGTCAAGACTTACTGGCCAGAACTGCAAGATATGCCTATAGCTCCCTGATAACCAAACATGGACAAGAGCTGAATTATCACATTCATCACACCCAGTACTATTCACCATCACGTGAGTTTGGTAAAGGAAACAGTCACAGGATGGAGAGGGGGGATATACTGTAATTACAAATTAACAAACAAATAAATATGAACAAATACATAAATACTAAGTCAGTCTTCTTTCATTTGGTACTGCTGGGTTCAAGATGCAAGCCACCTGTCTGGTTCATGCCGCCCATTTCACACTATTCATAAGCTACCTCTCATCATTCTTGGATTATTTTTCTATCTTGTTTCCTTAACTGAACTGCAAACTTCTTGAGAATTGAATTGAAAATCTATTTTTGCATATCATTCAAGGCTAGAAATCTAAGAAACAGCCAATACTAAACACCCATAAATACTTATGGAAAGCTAATATTTATTTCCTGTAATAAATAATCTCATTTCTCATTAAACCTGGTAGATTGAATACAAATATTCATTTCTGTTCTTTTCCAAAATCCCATGAAAGGACAATAAAGAATGTTAAGAGGTGAAAATTCACAAGAGCAATAATAACACAATAGAAGACACCAAAAGACAAAAGGTTCCAGCCAAACTTCAGAAGCTGGGAAGAATACAGACACACTGTAGTGGATACAGCAGAGCAGAGAGAGTGACAGTCTGAGCCTGTAGAGGTGGCAGGAGTGGAGAGACACACGGAGGCCTCAGGTGACTGTCCTCCAGGAAGGCTGGACATCCAGAAATACTAGGTGCAGGTGACCAGTTAAAAAGTGTGGTAGAAAGAAAAGCAGGTTTAGTGGGAGACTTACATAAGCCACATGCAGTTACCACATCACTGCCCTGCCCCATGATCACAGAAGGTAACCCTCTCTGCAGGGGCCAATTACAGAACCCGGAGCCTGGACTCCAAGCCTAATAAGAGCAAAGAGAGGATGCTGTACTCAAGCAGCCTAGACTTGGAGCGGTGGTGAGCCTGTCATCTTCTTTGCTCACTTTCCTTCTCTTAGGTCAGGTGGATGGTCACATAATATACAGTATACTTACCCCTCTTAGCTCCCCGCAACCCCATTTCATCCTTGCTACAGCATCACCTCTAATAAAATAACTCCAACAGATAGACTAGGGTTAAAACAAAGATGTTAAATCTGTAAATGTTAAGGTCTACTTCACAGGGTTGTGTCAAGATAATGTGTTTAAATATAAGGTGATGACATCAATCAGCACACTTCACAGGAAGCACCAGAGCTGGGATCTGAACAAAGAACAAAGCTTGAATGGAGGTAAATGATGGGGTGCATGTCATTAACAGATGTAAGACAGAAAGTAAAATTACTCAGGGCCATACTTCCTCTACCTTCTTTACTGAGGAATTCACCTTCAAAATAGAAAGAGGCTAATAAGATCATTAGGAGGAAAATGAAGCTGGGTAGGATGGAGCATGCCTGCAGGTAATGGATGACTTCCATTACCATGAGAGACGAGATGGAGGCAAACCTAAAGCAAACAAACTTCACCTTACCTGATAAGCCATTTAGAGGTTTTCAATCCTATGTGTACAACCCTCACAGTAAGTTTCTTCTTAGATCCCAACAATATGAAACAAAGAAAATTGTGTTCCAAGTTGGCTATCTTGTAGCTATTTACTGTGCTATACCTAAGATGCATTAGCTAAGAAAGCTGAATGCTAAGGCTTCAAACTCCAGGATCACATGCTAATAACATTTATCATGTGTAATAGTGTGCTGCTGAAGGGCCTGTGGAGCATGGCCCAGGTGTCCACAGCACACTGCTCTCATTGTTTTCACGGTTGCAGAATCACTCTGCTACAGGCTTGCCTTCAATTTCCCTCCAGTCTGGCTTTTTTTCTCTTAAATTCATATTGGATGACTGATGGCCAGAATAATAAATATTTTATCTTTCTACACCTTTTCTTCAAGAAGAATATGCCTTTTGAAAGTGAGGCACTGTAAGACACCTGGAGCCTAAATTTAGTTAACGGTCCTGTACAGAGTGAGCACTACAGTTTTTAAATGTTTACATGCCATAACCTATCCATCAAAATATGCTATTCAATCCTATACAGAGAAAGAGGTATTTTCATAATTAAACTAGAAACCCTACAGTGAAGTGTTCAAATATATTTGAGTTTGCCTTCTTAGCTTTAGATATCATCTGTCTATCCATTATAATTATCTGAATGTCTGAAGGTTTTATAATAAATAAAAATGCTAAAAGAAACATGTTCAGGCAGAGTAGAATCAATGATACTGACTCCAAGACAACTCTCTTAAGACACCTGGTACCACTAATTCAATCAGTATGGGACCTATTCCTTTCGCACCACCTTGCTGCAGGGTTCTCACTTTCCATTGGTAGGGCTGGGCACACATGTAGTGAGAATTGAAGGGCAATGCCCACAGGCATTTTCATACAGAATAAGAAAGATGTGTTAAATTTCAAAGGTAAAGTGGGACAATAAAGGGGAACATGGCTTTAATAGCTCACAGACCTCTTGTTTCTACCTTTTAGAATCAATTTACTTCTGCCAGCACCATTTGTTGAAGATGCTTTCTTTCTTCCATTGTATACTT
>LOEQ01001703.1:199047-214281 GCA_001685075.1 Bramus lutescens | reverse complement strand
TGAATACAATTTGTGTGTTGTTATTTTGGGGTATAAGCTAGCCTTGCAGGAGCCGGGTGGGACAAAAAGTAGGCCTGCTCGCCTTATCACTACAGAATCCCTTCACATGTTTCCATTCCAAGAATAAATAGTTTACCAGACAGTTCCTTCTGTATCCTTACAAGCTATAGCTAAAACCTATGCCTTATATGTAAAGAAGGAAGGAATTAAGGGATGACAAAAATATAATACTGAATTTAAAAAAAATTCTCAGAGAAATTTCCATTGCAGACATCATAGAAATTAGTTTCTGAATTTTTTAAAAAGCACTTAAATACTAGAAAAATTGATAGGGGAAACACATTTGGCATTTTTAATGAATAGAGCTTATACTGAAAGGTTTAACGACCACATCGTCCACCCTAATCCTAAAATTGAAAAAGAGAAGTAGAGGAGAATACAGCTCAGTGTTTAAAGCAGAAGACAACCCACCTTTCCAAGCTAGGGCTCACTTCTCAGGAAACCTGAGGCTGCTGTATCTGTAAGCCCCACACAGCCTATTCAGTGCAGGGTCTATGCTGGTCTCTGAGCAGCTCATCTACCCTCTGCCTATTTCCCCAGCCCACCTCGGCAGTCCTTCTCAAAGCAAAGCAGTGAAGAAAGGAAATTCCCTCCCATCACACAATTATCTACATCTTTACACGAAGAGGAGAGAGTTACTTACAGGCACGAGTTCAAAACCCTTGCCCTGGGATGAATGAAATGAAGGCAGCTGCATGAGCCACTGCTCCTGTCTTCACATCACGAGCACTATCTAACAGTTTAACTTAATTACTAACTACCTAAAAGCTCCATGTGCAAATTTTTTAATCATATGTGGAGGTAGGAGTAGAGTAGGTACAAATTCTACTCCTATCTCCCTTCTTCGACATAATAAAGGAATATATAAGAATTACATTTGTAGAATATTAAGACCAGCTTGAGAAGGGAATCCTGCTGCATCAGCAGGTTGGAGGTGTCTCGGGTTCTCTATTCAGCTGGAATCCAAAGACAGCAAGTAAGAATCCAGGCAGGTACCTGCTTCTGCAGTGGAAACAAATGCTCACCTTCTCAATGTTTATCTGGTGTTTTCTTAACCTCTCCAGGTCTGTTGGGATCACTATCTTAGTGAATTTCTGGATAGCTGGCTCAAGTCGGCGTAACTTCACCTTTTCTTCATCTTCAGACATCCTAAAGCCTGTTGAGCCACGTCCACTTGTAGTGGCTCTCTTCTCTCATGCAGAAACACCTAAAGAGGATGGTTTAAGAATGCATTTACAACAGCTTCCATTATTTCAGAAATAAACAAATGCAGGGCTGGAGAGACAGCTCATCAGGTCATCTGGCTGCTCTTCCAGAGGACCCGAGTTTGGTTCCCAGCACACACATGACGGCTCACAAGCACTGGAACTCCAGTTCCAGTTCTGACACCATTTTCTACCCCCTCTGGCACTGCACACATGGTGTACAGACATACATGCAGGCAAACACTCATACATATAAAAATTTTAAAAAATAAAAAAATCAACAAATATACAATTACTTTTTACTCTAAATATATATCAAACCCAAAATTGAACTTGAATGGCTTGTTTTTTCTATCAAATGATGTATATTAAAATATTATCTTCATTAAAATAGTATCTAGTCATTTTAAAGGACTCTTCAAACTGTTTCATTTTCATTGCACAGGTAAGACAGTAACTATGTAACTCTAGGCTGGCCTGGAAACACTGATCCTCCCCACACCCCAAGCTTCTTTAGATGTTCAGAAAATAAGAATAAGTGCAGGCCCATGAGATGGCTCAGTGGGTCAAAGAGCTTACCACCAAGCCTGAAGATCTGAGTTCAATACCTGGAACCCACAGAGTAGAGGGAAAGAGCTGAGTTCTCTATTATAGTACCTGTATCCCACACGGGCACACGTGCATGCACACACATACTCTCTAAATAAATAAGAAGGCAATAAAAAAGTTTAAAGAAAATACAAAAATGAACAGAATAAAACTATCAATGATCTATTTAACCTTAAGTACCTACTCTCTACATTCTGATGGCTGTCTCCTGAGGTCTTTTGCAATATGAAGTATGTATGTAAACACCACTAAAAACGAGTACTTCCTGATATGCTTTGGACACTGAATAGCTATCTTTTAAAAGAACTGCCAAGGGCTGGAGAGATGGCTCAGAGGTTAAGAGCATCGCCTGCTCTTCCAAAGNGCACGAGTTCAAAACCCTTGCCCTGGGATGAATGAAATGAAGGCAGCTGCATGAGCCACTGCTCCTGTCTTCACATCACGAGCACTATCTAACAGTTTAACTTAATTACTAACTACCTAAAAGCTCCATGTGCAAATTTTTTAATCATATGTGGAGGTAGGAGTAGAGTAGGTACAAATTCTACTCCTATCTCCCTTCTTCGACATAATAAAGGAATATATAAGAATTACATTTGTAGAATATTAAGACCAGCTTGAGAAGGGAATCCTGCTGCATCAGCAGGTTGGAGGTGTCTCGGGTTCTCTATTCAGCTGGAATCCAAAGACAGCAAGTAAGAATCCAGGCAGGTACCTGCTTCTGCAGTGGAAACAAATGCTCACCTTCTCAATGTTTATCTGGTGTTTTCTTAACCTCTCCAGGTCTGTTGGGATCACTATCTTAGTGAATTTCTGGATAGCTGGCTCAAGTCGGCGTAACTTCACCTTTTCTTCATCTTCAGACATCCTAAAGCCTGTTGAGCCACGTCCACTTGTAGTGGCTCTCTTCTCTCATGCAGAAACACCTAAAGAGGATGGTTTAAGAATGCATTTACAACAGCTTCCATTATTTCAGAAATAAACAAATGCAGGGCTGGAGAGACAGCTCATCAGGTCATCTGGCTGCTCTTCCAGAGGACCCGAGTTTGGTTCCCAGCACACACATGACGGCTCACAAGCACTGGAACTCCAGTTCCAGTTCTGACACCATTTTCTACCCCCTCTGGCACTGCACACATGGTGTACAGACATACATGCAGGCAAACACTCATACATATAAAAATTTTAAAAAATAAAAAAATCAACAAATATACAATTACTTTTTACTCTAAATATATATCAAACCCAAAATTGAACTTGAATGGCTTGTTTTTTCTATCAAATGATGTATATTAAAATATTATCTTCATTAAAATAGTATCTAGTCATTTTAAAGGACTCTTCAAACTGTTTCATTTTCATTGCACAGGTAAGACAGTAACTATGTAACTCTAGGCTGGCCTGGAAACACTGATCCTCCCCACACCCCAAGCTTCTTTAGATGTTCAGAAAATAAGAATAAGTGCAGGCCCATGAGATGGCTCAGTGGGTCAAAGAGCTTACCACCAAGCCTGAAGATCTGAGTTCAATACCTGGAACCCACAGAGTAGAGGGAAAGAGCTGAGTTCTCTATTATAGTACCTGTATCCCACACGGGCACACGTGCATGCACACACATACTCTCTAAATAAATAAGAAGGCAATAAAAAAGTTTAAAGAAAATACAAAAATGAACAGAATAAAACTATCAATGATCTATTTAACCTTAAGTACCTACTCTCTACATTCTGATGGCTGTCTCCTGAGGTCTTTTGCAATATGAAGTATGTATGTAAACACCACTAAAAACGAGTACTTCCTGATATGCTTTGGACACTGAATAGCTATCTTTTAAAAGAACTGCCAAGGGCTGGAGAGATGGCTCAGAGGTTAAGAGCATCGCCTGCTCTTCCAAAGGTCCTGAGTTCAATTCCCAGCAACCACATGGTGACTCACAACCATCTGGAATGAGGTCTGGTGCCCTCTTCTGACTTTCAGGCATACATGCAGATAGAATATTGTAAACATAATAAATAACTATTTTTTAAAAAAAGAATTGCCAAATAGCAAAACTGCAAGGAAAATTTTCACTTGATATTTCTGCTTATATCAAACTTCACTTTCAATGTCATAACAACGTAATTGTGCAATTATATACTTCAAGTACACTGCAGAATACAGAACTCCTTTCAGTGAAGGCCCTTATCTCCTCCTTATTAAACAAGGTGATTAGCAATGTCTACTAAATGACCAGCAATACAACTCCAATAAGAAGCATATTTATAAGGCCAGGGCATGGCTCAGTGGGTAAGGGCACTTGCTACCAAGACACAGCCTAAGTGTGATCCCCAGGTCCTACATGGGAGAGACCTGACTTCCTCTGACTTCTGCATGCACACCGTAGCATGCGAATGACAAACACATAAATAAATGTACTTCAATTTTTTTTAAAGAACCGAATTCTTGCAGATATATGGAGTTTTTTTTTCCTGTTTTATCAGGCTTCTACAGCAATATAAAAAGTTCCAGCATATGCTTTTGGGGACAGGAAAGGAGAGGTAAGAGCTGGAAGTAAGCATGCTCCAGAACCCTATATTGGCTTAACTAGACAAATTTTACTTATATCAATTTTATAAATTTGAGCTTGTAACAGATTTTACATAAATGATGTGCTCTCCTATTTAGCTAAGCTTGAACACCACCAAAGTTTATCATGCCTTGATGCCACCTCTTTAGCCCATAGCCCAAGAATAACAAAGTTGAACAAATACTCCAGTTGGGTTATGGCTTCTCAATCCAGTCCTCAGAGATACATATTCATGTACTGATTCTGTGAGACCCTGAATCTTTAAGATTCATTGTTTCCAGATTCTCAAAGAGATCTAATGCCCCTAACATTAAGAACTGCTTTAACCACATTCTGGTTTTCTCCTTTCTTCCACAGTTGAAAATCTTGAAGCAACAGCTATAAAAACGCCTTCCATTACCCTTGATTAAGAACTTGGTTCTTATGATTAATACAACCTCCCAAGGAAAATAAATGTTCAGGTACCGCAAGCAGAGTTAAAACAGAACTCCAGGGCAGACTGGAAGTAGAGACATATGGAGAAGTACAGTGTGAGAAGAAATTGACTCAAGAAAGAGCAAATAAACAAACAGAAAATAGCAAAGGGCCTAGAGCTGAGAAAGTGACCAAAAAGAGAAGTACTGTCAAGTCTGTTCCTAAACATAAAAAAAAGACATAAATGAAGAAACAGACTTTTCAAAAGGACATAAAAGAAGGATTGGGTTTCTTTTTAAGAAGTAGTACCTTACAAAGAAGTGAAGAGGTAAACAAGCAGCCATGCACAGCTGGAGAGAGGGCTACTGAAAAGAGGCTCTCAGAACTCAGAGGATAAAGAATATGCGGAGACAAAGGACATAAAGTCACAAGCTCAGGAACCAACAAAAAAGAATACAGAAAACATGCAAAGAAACTATTCTGAGAATTAAGGCAAAAGATCTCAGGTTGAAAAAGCACATAGCCCAGCTAGTATAAATAAAAACAAACTTACCTAAGCACATGATAGGAAACTGCAGAGCATCAAGGACAAAGAAAAAAAAATCTTAAAAAGCAAACCAGAGATAACAGATAAATGAAAACAACAAAAGCAGCCAACTTTTCATCAAAGCAGTATATCAAAGATAGGAATGTCTTCAAAGTACTAGGCAGCTGGTACATACCCGGGCAAATTATCATTTATGGCGAATCAAAATAATTATTTTTAGACATGCAAGACTGAGTTTAACAAACTCATTAAAAGAAACTACTAAAAGGAGAGGAAGGGAAAAAAGGCATGGAAGGAGGGAGGGAGAGAGACAGAGAGAAAGAAACTGTGTCTGTGTGTGTGTGTGTGTGYGCGCGTGCGCATGCACGCACACATGCACACATGCTTGCTCTCATATATGTTCACAAACATTTCTTCTTGGTGCACTTCAGGATCCCTAGAATCTGTTAAGGTATCTGGTAGGTAATGTGGTCAATAAACATTTATTAAAGTCACCCTTCTGCCCTTCAAAACACTACAAAGGATTATAAAAAAACATACTTTAACAATAAAGAAAATAAAAGGATAGAATGAACATAATACCGTATTACTGGACTGAATGGATGAATGAATGCTGGACTTATTTTGAATAACATGATCAAGGATATGGGAAATGTTACCATGTAAATATTTTATTATGTACTTTTAGTAGCATAGGATTACAATGTGAATGTTCCATAATCTGATCATCCACTGTGTGCTATTTAAGATGATCCCAATTTTCCACTATTATAAACAAATTGTGATTACTTTCCTCATATATTAATCCATACTACCACCCATGATTACTTAATATAGATAGCTAAAAATAGAAATATTAAGCAGACACACTTTAAGTTTAAAAATATACACATTGCCAAATGTGCCATAAAAGGTTCTTCCAATTTACATTCCACCAGAAGCACTTCTACATATTCTAACCAATTAGGTATGATTAGTGGGGGGAAATGGTGCCTCAAGAGACCTTTCTAGTTCAGTCTCCTTCTAATAAAAATTTTTAAATATTTTCCCCTATCATTTTCTATTTTTACAAAATTATAATATAGTTATATAGTATATCTGAGAGCATAACATTCCAATGTTTACAGGCACAATGTTACCGTAACAAACATTGTCTAGCATGGCATCACACCATGAAATAGTTAACATTTAATGTCAGAATATGTGTGGAAGTGTGTTTAAATACTGACTGAAAGTATTTTCCAGCACTTTTTATTTTTTTACTCATAGAATTGGAACATGTTACATAATTAAAACACTAAACTAAAAAAATATAAAAGATCTCACACCTGTAAAGTGTCCAAAAATAAACAAAATGCCCAAGTTCCCAAACGTCTACGAAGTTGTTATATTAATAGTTTTAAAAAGTATAAAATATTTGTGATAGAATTTATCACAAAATATGGTGTGGTGATATACAGCTATTTGCACTTGTCAAAACCCATGGGGCTGTATGCATTAAAGTGGAAATGGTACTACATAAAAATTTAAAAACACCAAGATGTGGGAAAAATATAAAATAAAAAATAAGATATCAAAATAAGACTTAATTACCATAGAACTAAGCGGGGGAGCAATCACAAACCCAGAACATGGTCATTTTGCTGAACCTTGAAAGGCTAAAGACTAAAACAGCTGGACTGTGGGCTTCTCTCTGTTACAGAATATTTGTTTAACTATGGAAAGATGTGTTGCATTTGTTTGATTATATAAAGATGTGTTGCTATTTTGCCTTGCATGCCTAAGGCACCTAAGTGGTTTAATAAAAAGCTGAATGGCCAACAGCAAGGGAGGAGGTACAGGCAGGACTTCTGGGTAGGGAGAATAAGTAGGAGGAGGAATTTAGGCTGGAAGAAGAAAGAAAAAGAGGCCACCAGGGGCCAAAGAGACAGACACGAAGGAAGCAGGACAGTAGGACATACAGAATGAAAAAAAGATAAAAAGCCCCAAGACAAACATAGATGAATAGAAACTAGTTAAACTAAGTTAAAAGAGCTGGTGGGACTAGGCTAAGACTGAGCATTCACAATTAATAAGTGTCCATGTCTTTATCTGGGAGCTGGTTGGCAGCCCAAAGAAAATTCCAACTACATCTCTCAGTAGTGTATTTTAGATATCCTGGAATTACTGACTGCCCATACCAGGACTGAATAAGGAAACATTTCCCAGAAAATGAGTCAGTTCTCACGGTTAGACAACAAGCAGGAGCCAATACCAGGATGAACCTGGTGGTGTGAAAAGACAGACACCGCTCTGCTTTTTTTTTTAAACTCTTCACTAATAAATACATAAGTAAACATTGATCTTGCACACATGGGTGTGTATATATGCATATACTGCAGTCCTCTGTAAGACTCTGAAAGTAATGACACCCTAGTAGCCATAAGCACATCTAGACCACAAGGGTTGGGATCTAATACCATTCTGAAAGACCGGTCCAACAAGAGAGAGAAGGAAACCAGGAGCCCTTGGAGAAGGGGCTGATTCCAGGACTGGGGCAGGCAAAACACAGGGGTTCAGAAAACAAGTACAATAAAACCTCCCAATGGTCAAAGTGAGAACAATCTGATATATTAAGTGCATAATAACAGGAAAAAAAAACATATGCAGTTTTGTTCTGGTTTTTCCAAGACAGCGTTTCTCTGGCTGCCCTGGAACTCAGCTCTGTAGCCTGCCAAGTGCTGGGGTTAAAGGTGTGCACCACTACCACCCAGCAATCATAGGAGTTTATATTGACACAAAGAGATGAATACAGATAAAGAAATAGGAAGAACAGACAGCTCCTCTTCAGACAACAATTTCAGCAAAAGAAGGAGGGTAACTGAAGGGTACCACAGCACCAAAGCAATAGTACTTGGAGAATCACTGGAGTAGTAATTGCTGTGGAGAATCCCCCAGACACCAAGTTTAATTAAGTGATCAAGGTTAACAAGCAGCATATCCCATGTGAAGGCTCCATGGTGGCATAAACTGAAAAGAACACTGATGCCTTGTGGTATTCCTAACAAAAATTTGAAACAATCTATTCACAACAAACAAGAGCCAACTTCCTACTTGAAAGGCACTGCCAACACTCCTGGCTCTTCAAAAGCATAGAAGCCACCAGACGTAGCAGACTGGGAAAGGTGATGGTGTTCTAAGGATAAAAAGTGAGGGTTGGGTCTTAGGTCCCACTGAACACAGAACGTACTCTAATAAAGAGAGTGGACTCACAAGAGACTCAGTTAACTCTAATATTAATCTCTTGCTCTCAGTGACTGTACTTTGTATGGTATGTAAAATACTAACAAGGAAAGCTGTAGTTTTCTGTATTAGTTGTGTGATCTGTTTTTTTGTTTTGTTTTTCGAGTCAGGGATTCTCCGTGTATCCCTGGCTGACCGGGAACTTGCTCTGTAGACCAGGCTGGCCTTTGCCTCCCGAGGGCTGGGATTAAACGCGTGGCCACCACCA
The DNA here is from genome assembly GCA_001685075.1 of Bramus lutescens. Lineage (NCBI taxonomy): Eukaryota > Metazoa > Chordata > Mammalia > Rodentia > Cricetidae > Bramus > Bramus lutescens. The sequence goes on along the minus strand of LOEQ01001703.1, from coordinate 205,390 downwards.
CCCAGCTACTTGAGTGAACTATCAATAATTGTAAATTACTCCACAGTTTTTGTGTTTGTGTATGTCTAAGAATCGCTGTTTCGTGAATGAAAGAACATTTAGAAGCCAGGACTGTAATCATTTTCCTGGCACGCACACTTGCAGTAAAAGGTGTCAGGTGCTTTACAAACTTGATCTCCTGGAACTCGCAACTAAGATGAGATGGGTACCATTATACCCAGGGTCCCGAAGAAGAAAAAGTACTCCAATGTGAAGTAAATTACCCCAGAGTTATTTATAAGTGAAAAAGCCCCTTTCCTAGATAGTGTCCCAAATAGTTGACAACACCCCTCAAAGTAACGCGTCCCCGTAGGTTTGTGGGTGGCGCACAGGGTGTTAACTTTAGGGTGCAGGCCTGGACCCCGCAGCTGCGGTCTCTCCGCGTCCTGCCTGGGCACCGGCGTCGCGTCGTCCCCCTCGGCGTCACCAGGGCGCACCCGGGTCACACCGACGAACCCAGCGGCGCGGCTGGGCGGGCGACTCGACGACCCAGGGCCGGGACCATCTCTCCACAGCGACCCCGGAGGCCTTGGAACCGAGGGGTCCCGTCCACCCCACGCCCGCTGCGACAGCTGCTCCAAAACTGAAACCTGGGAGGCTCGGTCACTTCTAGACTCGGNGCCCAGCGCCCCCGAGGAGGCCGCCGGTCAGCCCCTTACCTCCCGCCTAGGCGTTCAAGGCCGTCGACACTCATTGCGCAGGCGCGAGAGGGGCGGGGCGTCTTCAAGGGGCGGGGTCGAGTGGTCCCGCCCCCTCTCGTCCCAGCGGGAGGGGAGGCAGGTTGGACTGTCCCAGCCTGGATGAAAGGTTCCACTCGTGCTTTGGAGGTCGTCTTGTGTCCTGTGTCCACGACGATTTACATTTGGATAACCCCCTGCATGTTACAGTTTTCCTGCACATTCTCTTATGTTCGCTGAATTTTGTTGGCGAGGACGACCACGTGTCCTTAACGCGTATGGAAACTGAAGCTCAGAGAGGTGTGCCATTCCCCTTGGCCCCGCCCTCCAAAGCCCCTGAGTGAAAGGCTGGGCGGGGCGGGGGAGAGATCTTAATGGCCAAGGGCACAGATAGAAGCAGGAACGAATTATAGTTTTGTTCAGAGCATGCTGCAGTGCTTTGGGCGTCTATCCTTATTAAAATGATAGTTGGTGACTTTGAGGCGCAGCACAAATTTGAAGTGACTCATTCCAGTTCAGCCTGTTGGTGACAAAGGAGTACTCCTAGCTGATTTTCCTAATTTTCTTCTCAAGTCGTTCCAGTTGGACCAGGTGCTGCAAGAACAAGCTTTAAAGTGTGTGCAGGTTACTGGCCCTCCTCTCTAAATGGTCATTCCTTCGGACCCAGTCAGCCAATGGTGTGTGTGTGTGTGTGTGTGTGTGTGTGTGTATGCATGAATGTGCATATGTATGTATGTATATGTGTATATATCAGATCGTTGCTTAGAATGGATCCCTTCATGATGTAGTTTTCAACAATCTTAAGGATGTTCACATCAACTCTAAGCAAACTCAGTTCTTTTTTTGTTGTTTATTTGTTTTATTTTTTGTTTTTCGTGACAGGGTTTCTCTGTAGCTTTGAGTCTGTCCTGGAACTAGCTCTTGTAGATCAGGCTGCCCTCGAACTCACAGAGATCTGCCTGCCTTTGCCTCCCGAGTGCTGGGATTAAAGGCGTGCACCACCATCACCCAGAGCAAACTCTGTTCTTAAGGTTTGCAGGTGGAATGGAAGTGGAGGGAGAATTTTGGCCCTCAGATTAGGGGTTTAAGAAAGTATTGAAAGCAATTTCTAATATAAAATATATGACTTACTAAGAAATTTAGATTTTCTTTGAGGGTATACTGGGTACTAGTGTTTATGGTACCCTTAGTTCAAAGAATGGGGTATCAATCAAATTTTCATCCTAAGGAGAAAAAATAAAGACATTAGGCAATACCACACTAAACACTTTCTTTTTTTAATTGTCAGAATCAGTTAAACAAGAAAGTTAGCACAGGGTTTAACTGGAAAAAAAAAACCTGCTGTGCAAGATTGAAGACGCGAGTTCAGGCTCCTAGGACCCACATAAAATGCCAAGCTCTGTGGCATGTGTTTGTAATCCTAACATTTCGGAGACAGACAGGAGGACCCATGAGCTAGCTGGCAAGCTGGTCTTACTGAATCATGAGTTCCAGGTTCACTGAGACCCTATTCTGTCACACACACCAAGAATCAGTTAAACAAGACCTTTTGAATTAAAGATAATTGGAGTTGAGTTCTGAAAAGGAGGGCTCCAATGTGATAGGGAGCCATGACACCCAAGGATTAACTTTGGCCTTCTTGGTGGTTATATGATGTTTGCTCTAACTTAGGTATGTCATGTAGAAAGATTAAGCCACTTAATCTAACAGTCTGGCTAGCAGGTATAATCTTTCAATATGTACACATAAGTCATATGCCCTTTTTGTGCTATCGCCCTAAGCCGTGAAGTTATTAGGGTCAGGTCTACTGCTACAAGACAAAGTTTTCCTGAGTTCCTAACTGAACCCAGGAGATTCAAACAAAACAAAACAGAAAGTAATATACATTTTTGGAAAGAAACTAAAAAGAAATTACTGTCTGGTAGCATGTTTTCATGTACAGCCAGTGGGAAGGCTAATTTGCCACAATAATTTGTATATAACTGGCTATTTTTCCAGACCACTCCTTCCTGGGAAATGCTCCACCCCTCTAGATCTAAGTGCTAAAACTTACAGGCCTATGGTGAGCACTTTATATGAACATGAACTTGGGCACCAGATCAGGAAGAATGCCTGACTCAAACTAGAAAAATAAAACATATCCTGGGTATTTGAAATTGAAAGATTAGAAGTAAAATTTAAGTTACAGTTTAGGCAGTGTGTTGGATAGTTTTATGTCAACTTGACACAAGCAGAAGTCATCTGAGGGGTGGGAACCTCAGATGAGAAGATGCCTCCATAAGACCTGGCTGTAATCAAGACTGCAGGGCATTTTCTTAATTAGTGGTTGATAGGGGAGGGCACAGACCATTGTGGATGGTACCATCTCTGGGCTGGTGGCCCTGGGTTCTATAAGAAAGCAGGCTGAGCAAGCCATGAGGAGCAAGCCAATAAGCAGTACTCCTCCATATTCTCTGCATTAATTCCTGCTTCCAGATTCCTGCCCTGCTTGAGTTCCTGTCCTGACTTCCTTTGATGATGGAACTGTTATATGGAAGTGTGAACGAAAAAAAAAAGAAAACCTTTCCTCCCTAAGTTGCTTTTGATCATGGTGCTTCATCACAGTAATAGTAGCCCTAACTAAGATGGGCAGTATCTTTTTTTTTTTGAGAGAAAATATTTTATTTTACTTTCTGATAAAATATAAGATAAAAATGAAACCCATCACATTGAGGTTGGATAAGGGAACCCAAGAGAAGAAAAAGGGGTCCCAAGAGAAGTCACAAGAATCAGAAACCCACTCATTCACACATTCAGGAATCCCATAAAAACACTCAACTGAAAGCTGTAATATATACACCGAAGACCTGGTACGGAGCCACGTAGGCCCTGTGTTACTGCTTCAATGTCTGAGTTCAGATGAGCTTTGCTTGGTTGACTGATTTAGGAGGCTTTGTTCACCTGGTAAATCCATCCCCTCTGGCTTTTACACTTTCTCTGCCTCCTCTTCTGCAGGGTTCCCTTCCTTAAACTGTTCTAACAACCTCAGGGGAAATTCTAACAACTCTCAATCAACACACTCCTAACTACTGCAGACACGCAATTCTGGTATTTCTATTGCCCCTTGAATTGAATGTTTCCACTGATCAGCTTCTTTGTTCTCTGACACTGTCTCTTGCCACCATACAGACTCAGACACAGGCATGTCCGTACACCATTACCACCATCACCAAACAATCTGCTCATTTTTACGAAGAGTCTAGAACTTTTTTAAGAAATTATATTGCCAGTAGTATACACTGTAGGTAAATAGGGACACATGGATTTTTTGTTCATGTTCTATTCACCACGCGTGGTGGTTTGAATAGGTATGGCCCCCATAGAATCATGTGTTTGAATGCTTGACCTATAGGAAGTGGCACTATTGAAGGTGTGGCCTAAGAATTTTCACATAAGGTAGTATGCATAAAACCACACTGCATGAATTTTATGGGCAATTTCAATATCTTTCTAGGGTAATTTTGATTTTGATGGTGTCAGAATTAATGTTACTGAATAAAGCAAATTTTATCATCCCAGCTCAACTTCAGCTTTTCACTACGTTTCCCATTAGAATATAACAAACATGCTTCTTGTTGTTGTTGTTGTTTTAAGACAGGGCTTCTCTGTGCAACAGCTCTGGGTGTCCTGGAATTCACTTTGGAAACCAGGTTAGCCTCAAACTCACAGTTTGAGCCTCTGCCTCTTGAGTGCTGGGATTAAAGGCGTGCATCACCACCACCCAGCACAAAATGCTTATTATTAAAGTGATAATAAAAGTTGTTTAATTAGGCAATTCTAATGCTTCTTGAGTAATGTGGTATTTTAGTTATTTTCGTGGTCAGTTAATGTTACCTGAAAGATGCACAGCCATATAAATGAAGAGAAATTCCTCAAGGACCCTATCTAGCTTCTAGTTTTATATTCATTGCTCTCAAGTCTATGAAAATTGAAATTCTCAATGTTTTCTGCAATCTAGAATATACCTTCTTCCTGGAATACTCTACCATTGTAGCTTCCTCTCTGTATGTCCAGATCCTACTCGCAAGCCCTAGGCTATTTCTTTGCTAGTATTCCTAAAGTTTCTAAATATGGCTCCTTCTTCCACCTTAAAATGTGATCCTCCTTGGGCAATTGCTTTCCGCCCTGCAATACATCAATCAGTATGTCTTGTTGTCCCGGAAAATCTTTTTAATCTTTCAGTTTTGTGCTCCAAGTAATAATGGTAACAATTATTGTACAATTATAGTCTTTGGAGAAGCATATAACATAATACATAAAACATGCAGTATTTCAAGGGTGAGGAGGAATGCTCTATTAGAAAGTATATTCAAAAAGAGATAGCTCAGTTGTTAAGAGCACTGGTTTCTCTTTTAGAGGAACTGGTTTGATTCCCAGCAACCATGTGGTAGCTCACAGCCATCTGCAACCTCAGTTCCAGGGGATCTGAGGTCCTCTTTTGGCCTCCATGGGCCCCAGATACACATGTAATGCACAAATAAACACAGAGGCAAAATGTCCATACTTATAAAACTTTAAAAATAAAAAGAGTAAAAAGAAAAAAGGTATCTTTGCTGTGGTAATATGTTATTTGGAAGTGGAGTTGATTAATTGCAATATATATTTATACACACATATATTATGTGTATATATATGTACATATATTATACTCTATGGAAACCACAAAATAATTTTTTAAAAAGATAATTGATGTGTCAGAAAAGACAAAAGGGAGAAGGAGTGTAAAGAAATAAAGAAAAAGCACAAAGAACAGAAAAATTTATGGACACAGTAGATGTGAAATGGCTTGTTTATGTGTGAATTGTAAGAATATACCACCTTTTGTAGGTATAACACCAAATAAACAATCTAACTCAACTATGCATTGTCTACAAGAAACTCACTTTATGTATAAAGACAGATATGTCAAAAGTAACGGGGGTAGAAAAAGAAATGCCACATTATTCTACTTTCCTAGGGCTGCCATAGCAAAGTACCACAGTCTGGGTGGCTTAATAACACAATTTTACTTTCTCAGACTCTCAAGACTGGATGCCTGAGATCCAGGTGCTCCAGGACTGTTTATTCCCACATACTGGGAGGAAGGAATTTGTGCCAAGCCTCCTCCCTGGGCTCTCAGGTGGTTAGCTTCTCACAAAACCTTCATATTCCTTCTCTCTTCAAGTCTGTCCAAATTTCCCCTTCTTCTAAGCACACCATTCACAATCAGTTAGGACCCACCCTGGTGAGGTCATTTTAACTTAATTGCCCCTCTAAAGACCCTATTTCCAATCCAGTCATATTCTAGAGAGCTGGGAGTTAGCACTTGAAAAATGAATATTTAGAGAGACCCAATTCAGCTCACCAGCGGTACCATGAAAAGAGAGATGGAGAGGCTACGTGAGAGTCAGATAAAGCAGCCTCAGAGAACAATGGAAGTCATCAAGGTAGGGGAAATGGTACCAAATAATATAGGGCTCAGTCCTCCAAGATAACAGTCTTTAATGTGGGTGCAGCTAACAACTGGAGGTCTCAATGCCAGAAGCAAAAACTGAGAAATGCAACGAGACACATACACACACACACACACACACACACACACACACACA
>LOEQ01001703.1:131451-160666 GCA_001685075.1 Bramus lutescens | reverse complement strand
AGAATGCTGGGAAAAAGAAAGCCGAGTCAAGCAGACACCATGACTCTCCTCTCCGAGGCAGACGCATGAAGCTCCGGCCCAAGATGGACGCGCGTTAGAATCTTCCTGGCAAGCCACCACCTCATGGTGCTACACACATTAGTAGGAATGGGTTAATTAAGATGTGAGAGTTAGCTAAGGAGAGGCTGGATATAATGGACCAGACAGTGCTTAAATGAGTACAATTTGTGTGTTGTTATTTTGGGTGTAAAGCTAGCCATGCGGGAGCTGGGTAGGACAAAAAGCAGGTCTATTCCCTATCACTACATATGTATGGAATTATTTGGTGCAGCATTTATCTATTATCACCCTACACCTAAGAAACCAAACACAGGAAACACTGGGAGAGATACAGAGTTAGAGAACAGGGGAACTGCTGAGTAAATAAATAATGGCACGTCCATACAGCAGGAGATTGTTGGGGATAAATATGAAGATTACTGAGCAAGATGGGAAAAACATAAATAACATTAAATGAGAAAGAGAATTTAAAATAGTACCTAGGCTGTGATTGCATCTATGCCAAAATAATACTAAATATCTGGGGTTGACGAGATGGCTGAGTAGGTAAAGGTATTTGGTGCCAACCATGATGACCTGAGTGTAGTCTGTGGTCTCCACATGGTAGAAGGAGAGAAATGGATTCCTCGATGTTGTGTTCTTGACCTCCACAAATGCACTGCGGAATGTGCACACACACACAAAATAAATGAGTGTATATTTCTTTTCTTCACATAAAGATGAAAAGAAATGAAATGTGAAAATATTCATGAGATAATTGGATGGCTCTTTTACCTATTTCTTTTTAAAATTTCTAGGTTAGTGCTATTTGGAGAATAATGTTAAAATAGAGCAAAGTGGGAGATAGTCCTTCATGAAGCTCTGTCGTATGTGTAACATGGCCAAGCACTAACTTGCTGATATGAAATTCTATTAGCACTGAGCTTTGTGAAATCTGATTTACAAGCTCAGGAGAGGAGGTGTCTCTCACAATCAAATGCCAGTCCATTAAATGAGGCTTTCCCATCCTTCCAGGACCTCCTGTCTCACAGAACATCCAAGATCCCACACTCATTATCAGGATGAAGAAGCTGAGCAATTTGTCCAGTGTGATGCGGGAGGGGGCGTCAATTGATTGTGGGTCCTTAGAGCCAGACTTTCTCATGGCCTAACTCACAGACGGGCATGGAGTTTTTTTCTCTGCTCTCCAGGTTGCGGCTGCCCAATAACTATGGCAACCATTATTTATTCAGCGAATCCAAGTGGAGATCGATACCTCCTGCCAGTTGGATCAACCGGCCTGGAATTCCTTGAGGAATTCGTAGACACTCCTGTTAGGAGCCAAAGGCACCTCACTCCTTTCTTGCTGTAAACACTCAGAGTCTGTGGCTTCTTCAGTTTTCTGGAGGAGCTAAGATAAAATTCAATCTCTGCGCATACTCGTTCTGGCAGCCGGCAAGGTTTTCAGATCACCAGGGAGTCACCAAGTGTCTGGAACCTTCTCAGCAATTTAAAATTTCTTAAAATCCTAATCATTGACATTTAGGTGAAGGGACACCCTCCCCTCCTCCTTTGCAAATTGGCAAACAGCTGCAGAGCTGAAATGCAGAGTTCATAAATACAGAGAGGGAGGAGCCAGATATTTGGGTTTTCTCCTTTCCTGGAGAATCATGCATAGAAGAATAAGCTCTTTCTGGGCAGGAGGGATGTGACTTAGTGGTAGAGTACTCCCCTGGCATGTGTGATGCACATGGTTGGATACTCAGCAATGGAAAAGAAAAATTACCCCCCATGATTTAACCCATCAAGCTTTTTGCACTAAATTTATACAATATTCATCCTGCCTTTCAGTATTTTAACTCAAGCATTATGTTTCCAAGATGTTAAAACAGAATTCATCATCACAGTTAAGTATTAGACATGTGTCACAAACATTGTATGTGTACATTGGAAGGGCTTGTGACTTGCTCTGTTTAAATTCTCACCTAAGAGAGGACTGTCCACCACAAGGCACTACAACACCAGAGTCGGGTTCCAGATAGACGGGCAGGTCAGTCATTTCAACCTGCTGATAAAATTCATCTAATAGCCCTAAATTATCCTCTTTTACTTAGATTATTTTAAGAGACAGAAAGAGATGAATAATCTGTTATCTTTAATTACTATGTAAGAAGATTCAAAGAATGAAGCCAATTGCCTACAGTCGAAAGTCACAAGTGGCCAGTTTCTTTCAAGCCAAACCAGAGAGAACTTCGCTCACAGCTGCTGACTATCTGCCTTTGACTGCCTCTAATGGTTAGAAAGGTTCTCCTCCTGATCTGAACTGGCCTTCCTTTAGCATCCTCCTGCTTTCTGTGTATCTAATTAACTAGTGGCTCATTACCTTTTTCAATAGATGTTTGTTAACTATCTAGTCTGTGCTTTGGACAGTTGGGTCAGAGCAGAGGAGAAAACAGCACACTCTACCCAGTGGGGCAGTTCTCATCTAAAGACAAGTTTGGGTTCCTATGCTTGTTATCCGTGTCACAAATGCTCTGCTGGGCAGGAAGAAGGAAGGAGGGAGTCGGAGGTCAAGAGGAGATAGGAGGAGAGGAAGGAGGAGGGGAGGGGAGAAGAAGAGGGGAGGAGAGGGAGTGGGTGGGATCTAATGAGTAAAATAACTTAAGTCTATGCTCAGGTTCTTCCCCATTCAGCTAGTTAAGATCCACCTATCTCAGATCCAATATTTCACCAAGGAAGCTTCCTTCTTGGAGTCTATCCAGGTCAGATTCTCTTATATATAATACAGGATCCTCTCCCTTCCCAGGACAGGCAAGGTTGAAATCTGATATTCATGTGACAATCACCTGCCTCTTTCATTAGATTTAAGCTCCTTGGAGAAAATGCCCTAGATTTGCTCTCTGTGGTCCTATCTCCTGCACCAAGCCCAGCGCATCAGGGGTGCCTAATATGCATCTGATAGATGAATCTATAGGATGGACCAAAGTCCCTCAAGAGATGATTAAATAGACACTAAATGCGGAAGTTGCTCAGGTGAAAAGGATGAGTTGGGAGTTGTTAAGACGCTCCCAACAGCAAAGAACTTGAACTCTCAGATTTACCCTGCAGGAGCTCCCCATCCGAACCCCTCAGCTCTGTCAGCTATTAGCTGGGTGACTGGGTCTGTTTCTGTCAGCTCTATCAGCCATTATCTGGGTGATTTGGGTCAGTTTCCAGGCATGTGAGAGAGGGCTAAAATGTCAGTTGCCTCTTGTCTTGCTGTGAGAATTAAGTGATCTTTACATGCAGAGTAGTTGGAATAATGCCAGGCGTATAGTAGGCACTTAATAAGTACTTGCGGCTACTCTCCGTATTTAAAACTCAATTTATTACCATTCACATCGGCCACAGCTCTGAGTTTATCTGCACGGAAATCTTTCCCCAAACTCTCCTAGGGACCCCTTCTTGGGGGTGGGGTCTATTAATTTAACCTGTCCCAGTAACTTTAGAGACTCTCTGTGTGGTGTTCCCAGCATCTCTGTTCTTCTCTCAATTCCAATTTCCTCTGGAGAAGATCTCTACTATCTGCTGCCTATGTTGCTTTAATTGCTTTTGACTGGCTTCCTTGCTGTGATCCATCCCAGGTACTTCTACATTCATCAAACAACATTAGGACCATGCATGTAAAGTTCTTGGCACAGCACCAGGTACTAGCTAAAAAAAAAAATTAGCTGTTATTAATATCAAAGAATCCCTATTACCAATAGGTTCCATTGTTCCTCAAAGAATGGCTCGCACCCCAGCAGTATCAACATAAGCTAGCAGCCCGTGAGAAAGGCAGAACCTTGGCCCACACAACCAGAACATGCAACACTATGTCCCGTCTCTGCATGGCAGGTGAAGAAGATCAACCCTAGACAGTCCTTGTTCCCTCAGAGCTGCAGGCCAGCATCTCTACCCTGGGTTCACCTAGTCTCTGTACACTTCACTTCCCAAGGCAGCTTATTTTAATTTCACATAGTTTCGCCCGTGAGAACTCTCTCCCAAGGGAGTTTATCCCAACCTCCAAGAGTTCTGTCTTAGCTTCTTATTTTGAGTTAACTTTTGCTGTTTTACAGTTCTCATTTCTCTGCCTGTTGGCTGATTAAGAAGCACCAGGCTCTCTTCCTCAGAGCAGAAAGCAGTGGCCGAAAAAAGTGGGCAATATTCCATAGTAAGCCACCCCCTCCCCCAGCCAGCTTTTGGAACAGGGTCTTGAGGCACTGGCCAGTTTAGAGATAACACAGTGCCAGCCAACAAGGAAGGGAAACTGGACAGTTACTGGAACAGCGAACACCCAACCAGTCTTCCTGCTCCAAACCTCACCTTTCTCTATGGAGTTGTGCTGCAGCCATTTGATGTGTCACGTGATATATCACGTGTCCTTGACTGACTGGTGGGCCGTCCCAGAACACACACTGGCCAGGAAGCCACACGTCAGGTCGAGGAGTCCAAGTTCTTGTCTGCCTTTGAGTTGGTGTCTGTCTCTCCAAAACCATGACTCTTTAAGGAAAAGGGACTAGGCACTTGGCGTGTGGCAGATGCACCACAGACAGCGACTGAGTTCATCTCAGTTGAACTTAGGCAGCCCTTGAGATGTCAGACTCTTTTCTAATAACAACAACAGGCTAAAAATAATTTAGGCTTTCCTAATTTGAGAGACTTATTGATATTTACAAGCCATTTATTCAACTAATATTGGTCATGTGCCAGACACTAAGGACATTTTAAAGATTAATGAGATCCTCCCTGCCCTAAGACTTTGGTATGGGCACCAATGTATATCCCAGGTGCCTAGAATGAGCCTCAGAAGGAAATATCTCTGTGTGTGTTCTTATGTGCTTGTATGTATATGGGCGCATGTGTACATATGTATGTGGAGGCTTTATCACTCTGGATCTTAAATTTTAGAGCTCAAGTCTCTGAATGAATCTAGAACTCTCTGATTGAGATAGTCTGGCTAGCCAATGAGCTAGGGATCTCTCTCTCTCTCTCTCTGTGTGTCCTTCTTCCCATTGCTGGGGTTGCATGGGTGCTTGTGACTGAACTCAGGTCCTCATGCTTGCACTGAGCCCTTTCCCACTGGGCTATCTCCCCAGGCTCAGTAAATATAATCACACTGACATGAGCTGAATGATGAAACACGTGCCACCACAGAAAACTGGGACACTGACAAATGGTCACAATCAGCACATGGAGTGGCGGCGGGATGAAAATGGAACCACTGCTTTGTCTGAGGGAAAGCATGCATGTACCATTGCATATTCAAAGACTGGAGGAAAGTAAGCCAAGATATTGGCATCACCGCCTTGCTTTTGTGAAGCCCCTAAGAAGGCATAAACAAGTGTATTGTATATATGCAATTGTATGGAAGCTAAATACATTCATAGATTCTGAGAACAGTTAGCTCTGACTGGAAAACAACATTTAGGATAATTATAGTAAAGGGTTGGATGATTTTCCCCCCTCTGTAGAGCTACACACTAGTTTATTCTTTATAAGAAAGATACAAATACACGTTATTGTCTGTATGATATTACTGTGCTCCCATTCATGTGCTCAAGTCTCACACTCAATGTGACAGTATTGGGAGGGGTTGCTTGGAAGGGGTGTCCAGAAGTGCTAGACAGGAATTTCTATTGTCTCTAAGTTACTCATATGGTTTTTTCATTATAGCAACCTAAATGGTCTAAGGCCTTATCTCCATGAGTAAAGAAAACACTGGTTTTAAGAAAAGATGAGGGATCACCCAAAATAATGCAGCTAAGAAGTGGCCAGATAAAGACTTGAACATTGATCTTCAATCTCCAGATCCTGAAACTGACCCCTTTCTTTTCCAAACTATTTTATTCTGTCAAATAACATCCGCACTCGCCTTTGCCACGTGGCTTCATAGCCATATCTGATGAAAATTCAGAATGGCCAGGTATTCAAAGTAAGCAAATGAGCTCTGAAAAGGCAGGTAGAAGGATCGGCCAACTATTGATCCCGCCATGTCCCCTAGATCTGCCTTTTTTCCTCCTCTGTCTTAGAAGTCATGTTCTAGGGAGACCAGGAAAAACAGAAGAGAAAGGACTCATTGTATTACCTGTCAGAAAACTTGAGTCTGAAAAGGAATGCCTTGGGGAATTAAAAAAAAATCCGTTTGGTATCAAAATTTCCTCCACATCCTAACTCTAAAGAACATATTCAAGCACATTTCCTTATCAGTCACGAGATGGGAAATGAAAGCTTACAGTCCAAGGTTAATTCATAGTCTAAAGCCACAAGGTAAATATCTCAAGGAATGAGTTTCCCTGACAATCCTTTACACTTTCCCAGAGCTCAGAGAGTGCTCTCAAGCTGCTGCCTTCAGAGGCAGTGAAACTGTCTCCCAGAGGGGACTCTACCTTTGACTGGGTGCTTGCTCCAGAACATATGGCCGTTTGGAATCATAGCCTGGACTCTATGAAATGTTCTCATCTTTCTGCTCAGTCGTGTATGTGATTAAATACAGGAAGAAAAGAATCTGACCATCCACGATTTCCCCACAACTGTACTGGGGTGAATCATGGTCATGCCCTGGACCTCTGGTTCCCATGATTTGGAATGCTCTTTATGTCTAGATGCCACTGCTTTGGGAAGTCATTCATGACCAGAACCTCTAGTGTTCTTAATTCCCCAAAATGCAGCAATTATCCAGATGTCCTCTGCACTAACTTTGTCCCTTTAAGAACCTACACACTGCCAGGCATGATGCCGCACACATTTAATCTCAGCACTCAGGAGGTGGGGGGAAGGCAGATCTCTGTGAGATTGCCAGATCTCTCTGTGAGGCCAGCCTGGTCTACATAGAGAGTTCCAGAACAGCCAGGACTACATAGTGAGACACTGTCTCAAATAATCAAACCAAAACAAACCAAACCAAAGCAAAAGAACCTAAACACTAATCACCATGCATAGAGTTCCTTATCTTCTATCTTGGTAGATTACAAATGTCCTGAGAGCAGGATGGATGCCCAGTTCATCTTCTCTTTCCCACACACTGACAGTCTGGTATGGAGAGGCCCCAATACCTAGATATTTATCAAATAATTCCACACTTACTTTCTGTTGGAGGACTGTAAGCAGATAGCAACACACTGCACCCCACCAGCGGCAAAGAAGCAAAGCCTTCCCATTGCTCCAGGAATTCGACTTTGGCAAGAGGCAATGGTTAGGGCAGGTGAACTGGGGACCCAGAAAACCACAACTGTGGGGGACACCCTGTTACTGTAGGAAAGGAGAATGATTTATTGTTTTCTGTCCCGTCTCACCACTCAGGATTTGATGAAGGGGATTAGAGAGAAGGGGAGGAAGAAGAAAAATGAATTAGAGGGAGACATCCATGTTTGGATAAACTATCCAATTCATGAAGCCATCTTCTGGAAGCCACACTGGCTAATGGTCTAAAATCTTTTCCTTTTCACTAGTTCCTATCTGGTTTCAGAACAGACTGTTCTTTGGATGAATATTCTCATTCCTAGGGCTCATCCGATGCTCCACCACCACTCTTTCTGATTACGAGGCTTCCTGAGACACTGAAGCTCTTGGGAATGCTCCACTCAAATGATCCTGGATAATTGCAGTGGTGGGCATTGCTTTCTAGACATTTTTCTTCCCCCTATTGTCCAATACTTTCATGCAACCCAAACCCTTCCCAGATGCCAAATCCTCAGAGTTCTGTGAGGTTGAGGGCAAATTCTGCTTGTGTAAAAGCTGCAGCATCTCTCACGGTTTCCTCTGTAAAGGCTGGCAGGAAGAAAGGCAGGAACTGCAGTTACCCTGTGGGAAAGACCTACAGACAAACCTCTCAGCCCATTGCCAGTCTAACATAATTGCTTGGCAATCACTGCCCCTCTTTGAGTCTCTCAAGTGTCTAAGAAAATAGTCACCAAACACACTACACTGCCCTGCTTTGTTTGAGACAGATTGGCCTGGAACTCACCATGTCGGACAAACTAGCCTTGAACTCATGAGCCTCTCGTCTTAGTCTCCCGAGTGCAGGAATTATAGTGTGAGTCATCATGCCCAACTCTTAACTGCCTTATAAAGCTACCAACTTTCTTCAAGACAATGAATTCCATTTTGCACTGGCCAAGGTTTCCAAAGAGAAGGACCTGTATGAGCCCAACTGCAGCAAACCTCTATCATCACCACTCCAAGGAGGAACATAAGTAGATCTAATGTCTGCCACAAATCCAGTTTGGCTACATAAGCAGCCTAGTTTTCTGTAACCTATACTGCCACCCTATGGAATGGATGTTACCATCCCTATTGTGTGGATGGAGAAACAGAAGCGCAGAGAAATGCGTTACTCAATAGCCCTTGCTGACGAAACGCCAGACTCCAGATTAATAAAAGAGTTGCTAGGACTGGAAGCCCACGCTTTTCCTGCCAAATTGTTCTAGGACAGCCATATTCACAATAGCTTCAGGTAAACTGTATTTATGCCTATAATTATTCCCTCCACAGTAGCCTGGAAACACTCTCTGCTCCCTCATTTGTGATCTCTTGACACTTGGTCCCCATTCAACCCTCTGCATCCTATGGATGACTTTACACATTCTGTCTCCTCCAGGGATGTGTGCCATCATGTCTGAGAACCCAGTGACACATGAGACAGCCCCTAGACCAGAAAACATATATTCAGCTCCCATTTCCATAGTGACATGGCAATGAGCTGGTGTTAGTTGTAGAAAGCTAAAGCAGTCTCAAAAATTTTTGTCTTTTGTAAATGAACTCAGTTCTATATGTTCCAGTTCTGGGAGTCTAACTGTCCCAGCAATGCCCAACGGGTCTGAAATGGAGATGAAGAGCTAGGTGATCTTGGGGCCAGTCTCCTTAGTCTTCGGAGTCAAGGGCCTGGGTCTTAAACACTGATTATTTTAAGTGCTCTGCTATGACACCGGAAAGCACGGTCAGTGGAATCCATAACCTCTGACGCTGCCTTTGCTTTTGTTTCATGGTCTTGGAAGAATGTGATGGCCCTATTAAGAGCTGAGCTTCTTGCCCTGGACCAAAGATCAGGGGGAAGAAGTCAGGCACATGACCAGCCTGGCCTCTAGAGGCGCACACATACATCTAACTTTGGCTCACAGGTGACCTAAGCAGATGCAGGCAAACCGCATTAGGAAGGCTGAGAACCACTGGCCTAATGCTGTGACCCCTAATACAGTTCCTCAAGTTGTGGTGACCCCTAATCATAATGTTATTTTTATTGTTACTTCATAACTGTAATTTTGCAATGATTATGAATAATGTAAATATCTGATATGCAGACAGTCTTTGGCAACCCCTGTGAAAGGGTCATTCGACTTCCTGCACGAAAGGGGTCATGACCCACAGGCTGAGAACCACTGGATTAGGCAAACAGAGGCTGCATCAGAAAGGAGAGGCCAGCTGTGCTGAGATCACAATCAGTACTCTTTACCTATCTGGGAAATGTTTCCTCTAGTCAAGAGCATATTCAGTCTGAATTGGACCCTCAGCCAATCAGCCTGGCTGGTCTTGGGTCTTACCCAAAAGATGGGGGTGAGCTTCAGATCCTGTCACTATCTCCCTAGGCCCCAGTATAACAGATCCAGATGCAAACTAATAAGAAACTTCAAAGATGAGTGATGAAGTGGGGGGCAGACCAGCACCTCCGGAGCGCAGGGTGATGGGCAGGTAGAAGGAGTACAGTAACATAGAAACTGAACAGTTTTTTTATGTGCATGTATTTTCATGGTGTATGTGTATATGTGCATGTGTATGTGTGCATGTGTACTCGCATGTGTGTATGTGTGCGCGCGCCTATGTGTGTGAGCATGTGTGCGCGTGTGTGCATGCATGTGTATGTGTGTATGTGCGCGTGCACGCACGTGCGCATGTGTAGGGCAGAGGGCATCTTTGGGTATCTTCTTCAGGAGTACTACCTACTTTTCTTGAGATAGAGTTTCTCCTTGGCCTGGAGCTCACCAATGAGGTGAAACTGGCTGGCCAGTGAGCCCTCAGTGATCCTCCTGTCTCTGTCTCTCAGTGCTGGAATCACAAGTACATGCCGCCACATCTACCTTTTGTTATATGGGTTCTGGGGATTGAATGCAGGTCTTGGTGCTTACAAGGCAAGTCCTTTCCCACCTGAGCTTGCTCCTTAGCTTCAGAAACTGAATGAATTTTATACGTCTGCTTTTGAACGTTTAAAAAAAACTGTGGAGCTGAGTTGTTTTCATTTTTGACAAATAACATTTTTTTTTCTCAATTCCCTCCCAGTCAGGATTAGTAAGTGAGCTATCTTCCATATGCCTGTAATTCTTTGGTTTACTTTAGGTCTCGAGGCAAGAACTGGGAAGGGATCCATAGGAATGGCAGGGTGATTAAGATTATCTTTCTGGAAAACTTTTGTAAAAACAGCTTTAAAGTAGCTAGGTAAACTGCCAACAGAGCTCCAGATCAATTGGGTTTTGATGATAGCTCAATAGCACCAATCCCCTCTCCTACAAACTCGGATGAGTAAGTTATGGATGTGTGGACTTCAGAGTAGTGGCAGCTATTTTCCTAGTTAGCTGTAAAGAAGCCCAGAAGCTACCTGAACACAGGCAAGGAAAAAATGCAACACGGTCCCTGACTTTTGGGCGCTGGTCCTTACCTGTGATCATGCTCAGTGCTGACAGGCAGGCTAAGGCTTGGATATCAAGGTTCAGGCTCTGCAAATTTAAAGAAAAGTCTTTAATGGAGTCGAGCCACTCCCCAAATCCACGAAGGCACTGAAGTCGATGCAGGACAAGTCCGTTGCAGAACACAAACTTATCTTCAGCAGGGTTGGACCTGGGGATGGGCAGAAGAGGGAGAGACACAGTAAATAGGTCTGCTCAGTCTGGCTAACACGGCAACATCATAACACCCAAGGACCAGCATCAGCAAGGGGCAGCACAGGAAACTGTGTGCGGCACTGTCACGAGCAAAGGTGTGCTCCTGGGAATGGACAACCTGACCATCTGTCCCTGATAATAATGTCCTTAGGGAACAAGGGCTGACACCTCTGCTGTCTAGTGCTAGAATCAGCTGGCTTGTCTGGGGTAGAATGCGGAGAAGCCCTTAGAGACTATCGAGGGCAATGCTTCCCAACCTGTAGGCTGCAACCCGTTTGGCAGGGTTGAGTGGCTCTTTTGCAGGGGTCATCTGAGACCATCTGCGCATCGGACATTTACATTACGATTCATTACAGTTGTGAAGTAATAATGAAAGTAATTTTATGGTTGTGGGGGTCACAGGAGTCCCTCAAAACATCAGGCCCAGTAGGGTTCCCTCACAGGAGTGAGGAGAAGGTCATGAGAGCCTCACCTGAAATTACAGTCACTGGCTCACTCCTGCCCTTATACAATCAGAAGTGCTTAATACTGTCCCACCCTGTTATATGCGGTCAAGGGAGGTGTTGAAGTTTATAGAAAGTAAATATTTCAGAAAACTGACTGAAAGGGGGGGTGCCCTTCTAGGCAACATTTGCGAGGGCATTATCCATGCGAGATGTGACATTTGGTGACATATCTGGGAGTGCACCCACGTTCCAGTAATCAAATCTTCATATACGTGCCTGTTAGCCCAGTAAATGTACTGGTTCACCATCCTGCACTGGGACAAAAGCATTTCTTTGGCCTATTGATCCCCTCTGTGGGGTGAATAGATCTTTGTTTTGAGGTTTCCTTAAGAAAAGTCAGACAATGGCCCCTCTTTGCAGTGAACAGGGGACTTCCCTTTGGGGCTCTGGAGTCAAGGCTGCTCCCTTATTTTCTTCAATGCCAGAAGCTGATAAGGCCCAAGGCTAGACATGACAGTTCCACTATGTAAATTCAAAGCAACAAGTTTCTCCAAGTGCCAATCACAGAGTCAAAGATGGCAGAACATTTTACCTCCTTGAGCTTAAATAAGGGGGCTAAAGAGGGCTGTTTCTAAATGTGCCAATAGTTTACACTGTGTCTGTAACCATCCCCTTTCTCACTTATAAAAGGTGCCCTGGAACCTCTTCTTGGACATGATGTCTTAACAGGGTAACCTTGAGCCCTCCTTTCATCTCTTTGGATTTCCTTTCTCTTATCTATGAAACAGGAATTTAATCATAATTTCCTAAGGTTGTGGAGGGAATTAAATAAAATGAAGGGTTTTTTTTTGAAAGCCCATGTACAGAGCCTAGCACACAAGAGAATTCAGAGAGTATTAGGTATAACTCATTCTCAATTCTGTGGGATCCTGACTTTAATCTCAGCTTTCCCTTAACTTTAAAAGGTCTTGCCCCATCTCTCTCTCTCCCCCTAGGTTGACTGCACTCACAAGCCAGTGTCTTCCTAACTGTGCTTCTGGAAGAATAGCTCTATTCATTCCCTCACTCGGGGGTATTTACTGAGCACCAAGGATGTGCTGTTCCTGGAGACAGGCTATTCAGAGAGCTTGGTGAAGAGTGGCATCCACCTGCATGGGGCTTATCTTCTGCGTAATCCTTTGCTACATGCCTAAGGTGACAGGCAGGTCTCTACCAGCTCTCATGTGCACTGGATTGGCTGCAAGTTAGGCTAAACCCTTGCATTCTAGCCACAAACTCCGCCCCATCTCCCCCCAGATCCCTCCCTACAGGGGGCAGATGGACAGAATGATATATGAAGGACATCGTGGAGAGGAGCTTAGGTCTGAAGTTCAAGCTATTTGAAAAATCACTTCCTATTGAGCATGGCAGTGCACACCTGGGTCCCAGCACCCTGGTGGTTGGAGCAGGGAGAATCCAAGCTCAAGATCTAAGATCAGGCTAAGCTACCTAATGGGTCTATTTAGCTATAAATAGACAAATAAATAAAAGATAGATAGATAGATAGGTAGGTAGATAGATAGAGAAGTAGGTATGAAGGTAGGTAGGTAGACAACAGAGAGAATTCATGTACTCCTCATGTTTGCTGCCATTGAACACTAGAGAGTGAACCAAATCTTTTGACCCAAGAACTCAGCTGTGGAACTAAAGGGAAGAGCCCTTCAGGAATGTTGCAACAGTCACTTGTGAAACAGAAACTCAGAAAGCAAACCCAGAATTTCCACAAATAGCGTCTGCACCCCGAGAACATTCCTAGAGCCACAGACTTGAGTGACCACAAAAGCCATCCTCTATTTTGCATAGAAAAGATCTGGATTCCCAGTGAGGCAATACTTGTCTGCTCAAAGCCTTTCACTATAAAAAAAACTTTCCGCTAGACCTCAGACTGGTACCTGGAGACCTATGCCACTCCACCGTTTTTTCTCTCCCCCACCGCTCAATGCTTTAACGTCTGAAGACATTTCATCTCTGCTTGGTCAACAAACTCCCTGCTGTTACAAATGAGAGGGCCGAGGGAAGATAAAGTCATAGAACGTACCTGATGGAAAGTCTAAGAACAAACAGCTCCAAAAAGGCTGATTCTATAAGTAACGTCTGATCTTCTTTGGGGAGATCAGTGAATCCTGGGATCTTTTCTGCCCAGCTCCTGGACACGTCGATGGAGGCCGTCAGGAGGTTGTAGAACTGCTGCACATGCTCAGCATCTGTGCCTGCAGTGGCCTGCTCCGTGGGACAGTACTGGAAGGCAATGCACAGAGAGCATTACCCTGACTGCATGGGGATGGCCGCCATCTTTTGAGAATGACTCTGTCTAGGTGTCAGTGCCTGAATCCTACCCCCCTTTATAAAACCCATTAATATCCACAGCCTCGTCTGATCCTCCAATGACCCTGGGACATACAATAAAGTGAATTTATTATTATTATCCAACAGACAGAAGTCCCTGCAAGTCTGATCAGTCAGGGACTTGACATCACCTGGGGAGCTTTAGGACACATTTGTGTCTCAGTTCTGCCCCCAGAGAGGTCAATGTAAGTGGTCTGGAGTGAGGTCTGCCCACTGGGAACTTTAAAAGCTCCACAGATGAAACCACAAAGCATCCCATGGGGAAAACCACTGTCCACATGGAAACCATTGCCCTAGGGTATTGGGTCTGAGTAGGACTTCTGGCTCTATGGGTTCTGCTGTAACACTGTGGTCTCCCAAAAAAGATGGCCCCAATAAGGATCCAGATATTTAGTTGCTAAACCAGTAGCATCAACAGCACCTGGTAATGTGCTAAAAACGGCAACCCCAGGCCTGCTTCATCAGAAACTCTGGGGGTGGGTCCAACAGGCTGCTTCTTATCAGAGCCGACGGTTCTAATGTACACGGAAGTGTGGGGAAAAAACACACACAATTAGCCAGAAAGAGAAAAGATGATTGATTTTTGCTTGCTGTTGATGGATTTCTATGAGATAAATCTGGAAGTGTATGTGGTGGGTGGTGGCAGGGTTCCTGCGTGGCAGAGCCCAGACAGCTATATGCCACCAGACGTGGGGATTGTGCCTGCTTGTATTAATCAAAATTAGAACAAATCAAGATTTCAGTTTCTTATCACACTAGCCATATTTCAGGTACTTAAAAGTCAAGGGGGGTGGGGTCTGTGTTCATCATCACAGAAAGCCATACTAGATAGCGGGGGCTGAGGAACATGGGTGTAGAAGGCAGAAAAGAAGAGGCAAAGACAACATAAAAGGAGGAGGGGGAGGAGGAGGGAAATGAGGGGGAGGAGGTCTCTCCAAAGCTTTGGGGCTACTCTGGTAAAGGCGTTTGCCTGACTCGATGGAGGCGGAACCTTTTCTGCAACAGGCAGGATGATCTAGGTGGCACAATGAAGATGGAAGGAAAACAACAGCCCAGAGGTGTGAGAGATGCAGTGTGAACAGCGGTGTGAACAGGTGCTTGGCTTCCCTAGTGTTCACTGTGAAGAGCAACCTTGCAGCCCTGCCCCTTGATCCTCACCAGACAGGGCTTTGGGTCCTTATTTTATAAGTAAGGAAACTGATGCCCCAGGAAGCTCTGAAACCTTCCCAGGTTACAGAAGTGACAAAGGTAAGCTGGGGTTTACGTGCCTGGGATTTTAAGTCCTATGCCCCTTGACTTTGGTTTTTATGTTTTGAGGCAGGGTCTTACTTTGGGTCCACGGCTGGCCTGAAGCTCACTACATGGACTAGGCTGGCCTCAAACGTGCAGCAATCCTCTTGCCTTTGCCACCTGCGTGTGGGGACTACAGGCTGCCTGTTAGTTAACATGTCTGATGCTAGCTGAGGATGTAGTTTCCTACTTACACAGAATGACTAAGGCTCTGGCATTTAATCCTCAGCACCCTTGAAATGTTCTGGAAAGTGTTGATACAAAGGATCAAACTCACAGCCATGTACAGGTTACAGGTTACCTGTACATGCACAGGTAAGCGCTCTCCCCCTGAACTACATCCCCACTGACTTTATTTCTTTTTAGCACAAGAATAGTCAAGGTGGGTGCCTAAGTTTGCCACAAAGCCCAGACCTGATTGGAGGAGAAACAGCTGATGAGAAGCAGTCAAGGAACAGTAAGGCATAAAACCTGTAAAACCTGCCCTGTGTGAAGAGGGGCGACTCTACATTAGCTTCCCCCAGAAACAGTAAGGTATAAAAGTACAGACGCCAGATGTTGAGTCCACGAACCTTAACCCTGGTTTTATTTGGGCCCCTAATTTGTAAAATATTGTATTGAGGCCCAGTTTTCTTCTCCGTGGAGTAGGGATAATAACATCTTTAGCGCTCTGTTGTGATGGCCTTGCTATGGGAAGGGCCTGTGATGCAGAGTGAGTTAAACAGCAGATCTCAGTGACGTTACTGATAAGGAGGTTGGACAGTGTCCCCGTCCCTCACCTTCCACATTTATTGAGTGGGTTGAGTGGGGGCTGTGCTGTATTAAAAGCCAAAGCTTTCTCATTTTCACCTCTAAGATTAACCTAATCTTATTTCACCTCTAATTTAACCCTCTAAGATCTGATAGCATCCAGTCTAGTTCAGAGCCCTGGGTCCTTTTTTTTCCCCAACAATCCCACAGTTTGCCTGGGATTTTATGAAGCCCCAGATACTGGGTGGTATCATGAAACAGGGGAACAAGTCCAGGAGACAGAAAGTCTTCTGAAAGACCTCTGAAAAGGCCGTGAGACCCATGAGACCCTGGATGAGTCCGCCATTTTTTTTTACATGTACTCTCTTTACTGGAGGAGAGCAGAGAGAAGAGATCAATGTGCATCTCTAGACAAACCGTATAGTGGCTGTTTCACACCTGCGGTAGCCTCTGAGTGCCCAGCAGATTAGCTAATTGCTGTTTCTCCTGCCTCATGCGTTTGAAGTTTCTAAATATTGCTAAGCCACACTAGGTATCATGCTGTGGCCTAGAGTTGGACACTAGTCCTGCATGATTTTGTTTTTAAATAGTGGTTTGGTTGGAGGAAGAAAAGTCTAAAGGGCTTGTAAACTCCTCACTGAGAATAGGAGCCCCAGCTTACCACTCCCTACATTGACTTCCCCCAAACCAGGACTCATGGATCAACCACAGTTCTGCTTCTAGTGTTTGCTCAGCAATCACTAGAGTATGCAGTTTTCACCAGGGTTCTCTGCAGGCAAAGCCCTGCTGGGCTCACAGTTCATGCCTCCTGCATGGTAAGAGCAGTCCCTGCCTGCTTGGGGCATGAACTTTACTTTCGTAGAGCTCAGCAAAGAAAAAGCAAAAAACAAAACACAAAACCAAATCCCAACAGGCCCAGCTTGCCTAACTGTAAACCTTCTGGGATTCACCTGCAGTTATTCTTGTCCAAGTCCCCAAATTCTGGAACCAAAACTAGATGCAACCTGAATTACCAGTAACAGGTGGGTCAGCACCCAATGATATGGGGAGAGAAGGATCACACGTGTCCCTCTGAACATATAATTTAAAGAAACAGGCCAAAAGATTCCAGATACTCTGCCTGGCCTAGCCATTTAAACCTGGCCATGGAAGAGCTGGAACCCCATCCGTGCCTGTTTACAGTGGTTTAAGATCACCAAAGAAAACCCTAAAGCTATTTGCACATTGATTGTTGCACAGAAACACAGACTGAATACAAAAAGAACTTTTTTTTAAAAAAAAATGAACTTTTTTCTCTGTTTCCGCTAATGTTGAATGCCAGCCTATCAGGACACTTGGTTCACCAGAATCTGGCTTTAAGATCGAGTCAGAGGTGTAGCTGCCTCTCCACCTGCAGCATGGCAGGATGCAGATTTCTACAAAGGCCCTAGAAGGAGACTTGTTTGGTGCACACAACAGCAGATGGACATGGGCTTTAACCCCCACAGACTGCACACCGCATTCAGTAGCAACTGTGGGGGTCAGGTTTCAGCAGTGGCCCAGGCCTATAAGTTATTCAGCTGGAGAAAAGCACTCTGAAAATTAGCCACGTGATGCTTTAGTAGGAGAATGGAGCTGAATATGCATTGCACTCTCGGCTCTTGATAAATACGTGAAATATCTGAAAGAAATAGTTCCCTCCCCATCCCCCCTTTGTGTGTTACTTTTCTCTCAGCCTTTATATCTCTATAGATGATAGATGTGATCCTTATATAAATTAAACTATGTATATAGTCTTGGGTTCTTTGCTTTGAAGTGTGCCATTTTAGGGCTGGAGAGATGGTGGAGTGTATAAAACACTTACCATGCAATCACAAAGAACTTTGATAAAACTCAGGTGGACATGAAGGCCCACCCATAATCCTAACCAGCTAAAGGTGGAGGAGACAAGAGATCCCGGAAGCAACCTGGCTAGCTAGATTAGCAAGCTCCAGGTACACGAGAGACGCTGCTTCAGAACATATGGTGGGGAGTGACAGAGGACACCAGACATCAGCCTTTGGACTCCACAAGCCATGTGCATGGTCACCCCACACACGTACCCACATACACTGGAACATGTGTACACACCACACATACACATACATGTGCTGATAAGCAAAGTGACGTTTTTAAAATCGGTACTGAAAAAGATAGGTGACGAATATATTTTTCCCAACTTCCTCCTTTTTTGGTCTGTCAGTGTCCCTCTACTAGAAAAACTAAAACAAAAAACAAACAACCAAAACCACTGCGGGTGATATTTCCAGTACCTTTTTTTCTTTCCCTGGCAGATAAATTCCCCGAAGGCAGAGCTTTGTCAGATCCACCATCCATGGGCCCCTACCCTATGTATTTGTTAAGTGAATTTAGGGCTTCCTGGAAATTTTATAGCACATCCTTTCTCATCCCTAAGAAAGCGGGGCATTCAAAGTTGAATTGTCATTGGTGGCTCTTAAACCTTACAATGCCTAAGACTCATCAGGGGCTATTGTTAAAATAAAGATTATTTCTGGCCTTCTACTTTCAAGTCTGAAATCAGTAGGTCTGGGTGCAACCCGGAGGAACCAGCTTGTTAGAGCAAACACTGCCATCCTTTGTGGTTGAGGCAGTCTTGGTACCACACTCCAGGAAATTCTCCATACTCGGAATGGAACTCTATGTAGCAGCTATAATGAGGGGAGGGTTAGGAATAAGAGCGCTAGAAGGGCCCACAGACGTGCACCGGGTCTAATCTCTTCAACATTTAAACTGGAGGCCTTCATGGTAGGAACTGGTTGATGCCACTCAGTGAATTAACTGGGAAACATCCTTCCCAAAGCTTCTTGAAACCAACATTGACAGTCTTCATACTGTGGTCTCTGTAATCCTACCATGTGCTGGTCACGCTGGGGCTTAAGGCTATCTCATTAGCATTTAAGTGACATTTGCTGGTGTCTGGTTTGATATGAGCAATAGTTCTCGTAGTTGCAGTCTGTTACTGCACTAAGTGGCACCGATTACCAGAAAACATCTTGGCGTGCTGAAAAATACTTGGAATGACCAACTAATGAGGACATTAAGTATATTTCCTCATTAGTAATTATGCAGGCGCTGAAGCCAATGAAGCCAAGCCTGGTATCTATATATACTTGTATTGCTAAATTAAAAGCAACTGTGGGGCAGGGAATAGCAGCATCGCGGGTGGAAACAAATCAAATGTGACATGTTTTGACTGCGCTGATGTACAATGATCTGAGCTCATTTTTGAGGGAGAGAAGTTTGGCCCACAGGAGAAGGGAAGGTTCCAGAGCCAGGAATGCGTCACAGAGCTCAGGAGCGCTCATCCTGGCCTCCTCAAACATTCGCTCCCTCTGCGACTTGGAACAAAACCCTTCTTTTTTCCACATTCAGGGAGAAAAGGGTTCACTGGGTTTCTACCTTTCAGGCACATACCTTGCTACATGGAGATTAAAAGGCACTGGCTGGCAGACACTTCCTTCTCTCTCTGCTGACCTAATCACCGGGAAAAGCATCTAGCACTGTTAGTAGACTGTATTGGCCAAATCGACTGTCAGGCTCAAACTTGACAGGACAATTCCTTGTCTAACATACAATAAGCTATGAATACATACTAAAATGTTAATATCAGTAGCTGAGAGAGGGATTTTGGGTGGTTGCCAAGGTACAGAAAACAATGAGTTTCTTTGAATTTAATTCTAAATGAATTGATTAAAAAATATAAGGCTGGAGAAATAGCTCAGAGGTTTAGAGCACTTGCTGCTCTTTCAGAGGACCTGGGTTCAACTCCCAGTACCCACATAGGGTCTCACAACCATCTAACTTCAGTTCCAGGAAATCAGATGCCCTCTTCTGACCTATATGGGCACCAGACACCCACGTGGTACACAGACATACACTCAGGCAAAACACTCATATATGTAAAAAAATCTAATAATATTATATAAAACTACCACAAAACATGAGGATATAATATAAAATACATATTACTGTTATCGTAGTTTTTAAAAATCAAATTAAATTCCTACTTAAAAACTAGCAAATTGTCATTAGCAGAGACAGTCTGATGACACAGAAGCATCCCCTTGAGTGACTGTCTCATCTCAGCCCTGCCCCCAGTCTTAGGCTAGAGAATTCGCCCTGCAGAGACTTCATTTAGTCCTCTGAAAACATGGTGGGGGAGGGGAGGTTGTCTTAGATGATCTCAAGGTTATTCAGTGCTGTGGTCTCATAAATAAAAAAATTTAAGGGGAAGGTATCATACAAGCTTAGTTTCAGGCAATAACAATCTTTAAATAAAGTACTGGCGTTATAATTTTGGTGGCAAAGTAGAGGGCTTATGTGAAAATATTTTATGCTGGTGTCTGGATCAAAGTAGGCATTTTGTTTCATTCATTTAGGAAAGTTCTTTCCTTTTCCTTGTTTATTTGTGTGTATGTGTGTGGACACTCCAGTGCCATGGTGTGGGGTTTGGTTGTCTCCATTTACCATGGAGTTTCTGGGGATTGAACTCAGGCTATCGGGGTTGACAGTAAAAGCCTTTACCCATTGAGTTATCTTGTCTGTTTCATTAATTCTGTGTTCTTAGTGTGTTCGTGTATCTATATATAAGGGTATAAGCATATTTGTGTATACTTGTGTATGTGGAGACCAGAGGTCAATGTCCAGTGAGTTCTTTGACAACTCTCCATGTTTTTTTTCTAATTATTTGAAATATATTTAGTCTTTGAAAATGTCATAAATGCATTGTCTTAGTCACTTTCTATAGTTGTGGAGACCCCATAACCAAGGCAACTCACAAAAAGAAAGCACTTAATTGGGGGTGTGTACATAATATCAAAGGTCTAGTCCATTATCATTATGGCAGGAAGCATCATGGTACACATGGTACTGCAGTACTGGTTCAGAGCTATATCCTAATCTGCAGGCTGAGAGAAAGAGCCTCGGTCTGGTGGAGGCTTTTAAAGCCTCAAAGTCCACCCCCAGTGACGTGCTTCCTCCAACAAAGTCACACCTACTCCAACAAGTCCATACCTCCTAATCCTTCTCAAACAGTGCCACTCCCTGGAAACTAAGCATTCAAATAACGTGATCCTATGGGGACCATTCTTATTCAAGCCACTGCATGAGTATAATGCATTTTGATCATATTCACCCCAATTCCTTTTCCTAATTCTTTTTAATTTTGATAAAGATTCTCACTTGGAACCTGGGGCTCATCACTGGCTAGACTGGATGGCCAGTAAATCCCAGGGATCCTGGACACTGCCACCTCACCAGCTCTAGAATTTCAAGTATATGCTTCTGGGGATTTGAACCAGGTACTCATTCTGGGGTGTTATGCACTTTACTAACTTAGACATTGCCTCAGCACCAATTCCAATATTTTTATAGATACAAAGTCAAAGTTACATAAACATGTATATTTTATATGTATGTATGTACGTATGTGCACACACACACATGAAATATACACATTTTTCTGTATTTCTGCATGTAAGTACTTACAGTAAGGAACCAAAAAGTAAACCTCAGAATCATAAAGACTTTAAGGTTTGAAGGGATTTAATGTCATGTACAGAACCCTTTGTGGAGAATCCTGTCCTGTGCTGTCCTGGAATACTCCTTGGCTTGCTGATCTCAATCTGACTCAGTTGGTGTGGACAGAGAACTAGTCTTCAGAGCAGCTTTGAAGATATACTCTCCCACCCCCACCACCATCTTCCTTCTCTAGATTTGCCAAGGAGAACAGAAGTATTCTTTTTCTTTTTGATATAGGGACAAGAGAGTGAGAGTGACCTAATTTCTACAAACCTCCCTTTCTGTCTATATAGCTTCCTTTTTTTTCTCCAACCATCACTTATAAGTTTCCATAAACAATGTATCTACATTCCCCTTAAATCTGGTCTTGGATTGAACTCAATCCTTGATGTGTGATCTGAAAGGACAGAGTCCATGAGACCATATGGAACTGAATTCTGGTCCTATACTTCTACTACCACAGCAGGTAATTTAGCACCCCTCCATGCTTACACACACACACACACACACACACACACACACACACACACTTTGTTGGATCATACTAAGTCGCTGTGGAATAAACTCCTGAATGAACCACTGACAAGCCAAAGCTCTCCCCTTTAACAAAATCTAAATGTTGAGCTTCACATTTATTTTTGTTAACTTTCTCCGTGATGGTTTCAGCCCTTCCTGTTCCAACCTGTCGAAATCGTTCTGAATGTTGGTACTGACATCCATCATATTAGCAGATCCCTCCCAGCTTTCTGTCATCTGCAAATGTGATCAGCATGCTCCTGTGTCTTCTTCCAAGTTTTTGATGAAAGTTCACTGTATTTTTTAAAAAGTCTTTTAATTTAGTTGATTTGGGTCCAATTTTTTGATAATTTTGTAGAGCTATCTAAATGCAGGAGAACCCAAGCGATGAAGTTCAACCTGATTCCAAAAACAATGCGATTAAAATAAATATGCTTTGCAAAATTGAGCTAGGCCTCAAAGGTAGCATCAGCATGACCCAGACTTTGACATGGGCAATCTGTATTTGGGGCAAAGCTAACAATTAAATTGGATAAATGTTTGTTGATGAAGATGATGACTCCAACCTAACAGACTGAACAGTGCAGAGACAAGCAAACACACTGGATTGATTTTTTTCAATGTAGAGACAGTTCCCAGCTGGGACAACTCAGCGGACTGGGGAGATACTGCCACTGCATGAGAAACCAGGCCACGGAGACGGATAATTAGTTTGTGGATAGAGTATCATTCGCTGGGGGTGGTGGTAACTTTTCTGGATTGACCGACCATCAGTAGCAATGTCAAATGCCCTGGGAAGATGTCAGATTGCCTGCCACAGCCTTAGCTAAAGCAGTGTCTATAAGCCTCCTTAATGAAAAGAATTATAGAGGGGTAGGCAGGGGTGCTTTGGGAGGGGGGAGAGTCTTCATGCCCAATTAGTAATCCCCACCCTCACTGCAAGCAGAGAGTGTGAAATGTGACTCCTAACTTGGCCTCTGATAGATGTGTTTTGCTTTGTGACCTTGGGCCAGTCAACTTTTTCACCTCTCTTTGTTTTGATTTCCTTATTGGACCACAAGGATAAAGACTTATCTTAGTGGTGTTGGTATACGGCACCAGACAGTGTAGTACCTATACTTACTAGCACATTTGATAAATGGCCAGAGGAAAACGTTTGGTCAAAGTAATGATATACAAGGTACCATACTGAAGTTTTGACAAATGTCATCATATTTAATCTTCACAAACAACCCAGGGAAGCAGATATTAGCAAATAACAAAGATGAGGAAACTGAGGCATTAAAAGATCAGTCGCTCAAGGTCACCCAGCTAGTAAATGCTGGCCCTGGGATTTTCATCTAGCCTTGCCTGCTTTCAAAGCCTGAGCCCCCAGTCAGTGCATTATTCTGTTATACTATTATACTGTTTGAGACTTGACTTTCATCAGGAGATGCTACTTAAAATCAGAGTAAGAGTCCTCAACCTTTGGTGCTGAAGATATACCATCCTACTTATAGGGAGTCTTGTGATCAGGTGTAGAGAGGGCTTTGCTGCCTAGAATGAGGGTAGGGAGGAGGGCAAGAGTATCTCAGCAATGTACAGCATCATTTCTGTCAACACTGCCACCTAAAAGGAGTCCACCCAGCAAAGGCTGTTCTTTGCCAGGCATTCACCCAGATGCTGCAAATGCTGAATTAGCCACAGGGAAGGCAAACAGATCAACCAATGGGATACCCCCACACAGGTCTCTTTTTATTTGTGTTTCAAAGCTTGTCTTCAAGTGGAGGTAAAGCCCCTTCCAGCTCATAGCAATGAGACAGTGTGATACAGTGTCTAACATGAAGAATTATTCAATAACCAGGACCATTTTCTTC
This sequence comes from Bramus lutescens, assembly GCA_001685075.1. Classification (NCBI taxonomy): domain Eukaryota; kingdom Metazoa; phylum Chordata; class Mammalia; order Rodentia; family Cricetidae; genus Bramus; species Bramus lutescens. The sequence continues at coordinate 136,936 of LOEQ01001703.1, read as the reverse complement.
TCTCCCACCTGTACTGACTGTATTTTACTAGAACTCCGCTTTCCAAAGTCTATAAAAATGACTTTATCATGCTGGAATATTTCTCAAAAACCTTTTATGGCCCTTCTCAGTGCTATTCAAATTTAAGGAAATTTGTAGGCTTCATACTGGTGAGATTTTTATGATGTCCTACGTTAAATTAAAATGTTGATTGTTTTGGTTGATTGAAATAACAGCGCTGGTAATCATTTATGTTTTTTCAAAATGGTTCTGTCAGCCTTGTGTGACTGATGCTTAAAACCCTCTTCTGGTGTTAAATATGGTAATCATTTCCACTGCAGGGAGGAGAAAGCCAAGAACAGGAGTCAGGTGACACAGGCAGGAGACAGAAAAGACAGTGTTCTATCCAGACCCTCTGATGCCAAGGTCAGGACTTGCTCCTCCCCATGGTCTAATCACCCCAAATAAGCAGCAAGCTAATCAATGAAGATGCAATTGGATAGACTGCTGAAGGATAACTTGGGGCTCACCCAGACGGTTTGATCACAACGCGAGAAACACAATAGTCACGATTTCCAAAGAACTACAAGCTGTAGTTCACCTGTTCAGCTTTATGTTGGCATCACCAGGAACCCTGCAACCATACGTGCGACAGGTGTAGCCCTGTCAAGGTCATTGATAAGGCATTTAGAGATTCAAAACGGCAAAAGTTATTTGGTATAGTGAATGAACTAGTTGCTAAATGAAATAAAATCTATAGAAAAGGAAAAGGGAGCAGCATAATCACTCAAGAGCATTTGTAGAACTTACTCTGGAATAATCCAGATCTCTGGGTGTCGCATCTGATAAAGCACGGACGAGGGCGTTCATCATACAGATTGGAGGAGAAGGTGGGGAAGGCTGCGAGGGCTCCTGCTGCAGTGGGCTCTTTGGTTTGGAAGGCAGCCGGCCTCTCCTCCCTTTCAGACTATCTGTACGCACAACTGATGAGACATAGAGAGAAAAAGCTATGTTTAAAGACCGCATTCGGAACAGGCATAAATCATGAAAAGGAATCCAAACCCATTAGAGCTTGGCACTGATGAATGAGAGCCACCATTTCAAAGCGGTGTCAAGTCTGGGATAATGCTCAGCAGTGATTGAGTTGAAATGACGAGGGGAAGAAAGTTATCCCATACTTACATTCAGTGATGAGTTAGCTCTGAAAACCTCCTTCTCAGATAGAACAATGGCTTTTTTAAAAAACCGATTTTTGAGAAATTAGAATAAGCAGTCCTCAGTGTTACTTTAGGGTAAATATAGATACCATTAAAAAGAAAATGTTTGAAAGAAAGAGACACTAGTAAATTTGCTGCCTCAGTGTAAATATTAGCAGCTTTCACTGTTTGAGGTTATGTATAAGCAAACCGGATGAAAAGCATGTGTTCTTACCTTCTTTAACCATGCCGACGCTGAGACACTTCTGAAATCGGCAGTACTGACATCGATTGCGGCGTCTCTTGTCTACTGGGCAGTTTTTATTTGCCAGGCAAACATATTTTGCATTTTTCTGCACCGTTCTCTGAGAAAATACAATGCGAGAGATAGTCAACTAATAGTTTCTGGAAAGAGGTAAGACCTGACAAGATGTATTTTAATTACAACGTGAAAAGCGACAGCGCAATTTGTATAATTAGATAAATTTAATTTCCTAACACGCTAGCCTGCAGGAAAAACAATTTTATTAGTGTTCCTGGCTGACAGTAGAAATCATCTTGGGTTGTTCTGAAGCGAGTCTCAGGAGGCACCCAACTCTGAATGATAAAATCATATCTGAAATTACCAGGTCAACATATCGTACCTCAGAGGATTAGATTATCTCCACTTTTAATATCCCCCTGGGAACAATTTTCTACTTGTTCTACTCCCCTGATTATTGCTGACCTTATTAAAATAAAATCAGAATTATCTGGGCTGTCCTATGTATGGCATTACTATCGTAAGCCAGACAGTACAATAACTGACTTTGTTACTCAATAGAGATGAAATCATACAGAGTGAAGTCAAGAGTTTGCCTTGTTAAAATATATAGGAAATAATATTTTCTTTCTAAAATATATAGGGAATCATCTCTTAATTAAAAAAGAAATTCACTAGATTGCACTAGTTGGCTCACTCTCTCTTTAAAGGATACATATAATAAATAAACTGTCCATTTCTGACTTCCAATTCTTAAAGTTGGATAGAAAAATCACTATCATATCCATGAAAGAAAACCCAAAGCCGAGTAAGAACAAGAGAAAGAAATATGAATGTCATATACATCCCAGTATTTCATAAATGACTATTATTATCGACACCAAAAAGAACCACATTGTCAAATGATAAAATAACATCACAGTTTTCTGAATCATGTAGAATTTTGAAATAAGACACAGAGCAATAATTAGACGTAATCTTATGCTCCAAATGTAAAAGGATGCTGTAAGAAAACAAACAACCAAAAACCCCATGGAAACCTCTGCGCACCTAGGTGGTTGTGTTTTTAGGATAGGATGAATCGCTCTGAAAGGACCTGACCTACACAAGTCCACCCAGAGCAGAACTCTGAATTCACTTGGGAAAGAAGTCTGGGCTATGTATTAGAAGTTCAGATAAACTGTGCTTAGTGACCTGTTTTGGGTTCAAGATTCTAGTTTCCCTCTGACTCTGTTTTCCACTCTTCTTATTTCCCAAGTTTCAGTTTTACCCCGCCACCTTTTCATTTCATTTAAGGGAGTGATTACACACAAGCAAAGCCGACCTACGCCAAGTCTGAGACGTGGCTGCTGGGTCTAAATGCAAAACTCGGAGAGGAAGACTTGTGGGGTTTCAGCACCTCCATTCTCTGTATTGACAGGAGCCTGGGAAGGAAGTGCTCTTTCACAGAACATGTCCCTACCTCCTAGTACACTCTTTCTCCACACTGTCCTCAAGGCCACGTGCCCATTTACTTTAGATAACACATTTTCCCGATAGTCTGAAGCCTTCCCCACCTCTGTGTACATCTGCACAGGATAAGGACACAGAGATCGTTACAGTTCAGTCACCAAATTCCCATCATTAACTGCACTTCATGTCACATTTTCAAAGAATTCAATTTAATGATAGAAAGCCACTGGGTAAATCTGGCTCCGGTTCCCTTAATTAACAGATCTGTGGGGTGGTCCAACCCCAGGCTGCCCCCACCCTTTCCAGGGGGATGGTGAAGAAAAGGGAAGTTGTTGGGGAATGCTGCTGCACACTTTTAGACTTGGGATGCTAGACTCCCATGTTGCAATGAGTTCTCATTGATTTGGGGATGGTTCTACCGTAGTCTTCATTCAACTCTTACTGGAATGTCTTGCTTTTCTCCCTTTCTGCTGATCGTTTATTGCTCTTCAGCATTTCCAGTGAAATACTATTATATATATATATATATATAAATCAAACCTACTAAAGGGATGTAGTTATGTGGAAGTAGCTTTGGTAAATTTCGAGTAGGTAATAGAGGGTGGGGGGATCAGAGAAAAAGGGAGGAAGCTAGCCTGGGGTTGGGCTCTTGCTCCTCTTGCTCAGTGGTAGAGCACCTGCCCAGCAAGCACAAAGCCCTATGTTCCATTTCCAACACTGAGAAAAAAAACAAAGGCTAACCTTAAAAGGAAGTTCTGCCCTTAAAATGCTATAAGCTTATGTATCTGTAGGGATTTAACATGGCGACATCTTTATCCAAGCATCCTGTCATCTACCTAGAGAATTCAACGCATGACATGATAGCCATCGTCACATCAAAATTAACTGCCTATTGGATATATGTCCAACTACAAGTATGTGCATTGTCATAAATACTTCAGAGTTTCCGTTCATTAATAACTAATGTTTTATGGCTCTTTAAAGACTAGGAAGTGCTCTTGTATGCTGATATCTTATTTAATACAGGTTTTCTCTGGGTGTGAGTCACTGGCTGGGAAATTAAGATCTGGCAAGAAGATTTATGGCCAATGTTATAAACTGGTAGGTGGTGATGAGTTGGGATTCCTATTTGTATCTTCCAGCCCCAAGTTCAGCATGCTCCTAAATATACTCTATTTGCCCCCCAAATCCTAGTCACCCAATCAGCATTCCACTTCACCTATGTCATCTGTGTGGGTCTGCGCATGCCTGAAGTGCAGTAGGTTAGGGTGTAAAGAGAATAAGACAGAAATGTCTAGAACCATCAGAGACTCAATGACAAGAGAAAGAACAAGAGAATAAGTAAGTGACAACCCCCCCCNCCCCCCCCACACACACACCCATTAGAGGTGGAAAGACTATTGAACTCTAGGGTCAAGCGAAACCAATGGCCTCTATCCCACACGTAAGCCACATCACTGCACAAGCCTGCCCAAGGGGTACTCTCTAGGGTTCAGTTTCTTTGCTGGTAGATATGGGGAGGTTGATGACACTCCCATTGTAAAATTCTTCACTGTGTCTGTGAAAGAAGGATCAACGTGGGTACTGTGTCTGTGCAGAGAGCCAGGGACGCAAGTGTTGCTAAAGGACAGGGTAGACTGGCCAGGCCTGAGTTCTACCTTCCTCCTGTCTATGGAGGAAGCTGTCCCAAAATGCCTCTAGCTGGTTTACTCCCACCCCAAATTTGCCACTGCAGAACTATGAAAAGGAGGCATGTTGGGAGCACACAGGTATGAGTGGACCCCCTGTCTCCACCTCACTCTCTGAGGATGAGTTCTGTAATGGCTTGATGACCTCTCGGAACCTCTGTTTTCTTCTCTAAGAAACAAGGATAATTATCCTCTATCTTCCAAGCACAGGGAATACAAACAGCTACTGAGTGAGCAAAATTCAATCTTAAGTCTGCCTGATTCCAGACTCGCAGCTCTTCCTGTGAAGACTGAGAGAAATGCCCAGGTCTGCCATACAGGCGTTATTCTCTTAGATGCTCTGAGTATGTATCGGCAAGGAGGGATAATGACGTTTGGGCATTATTGAAGTTTAGATACTTTAGAAGTTGCAGAAGTTTCTGCCCAGGAAACAAACAAACAAAAACAAACAAAAAATCAAACAAATAAAACCCCAAACACTCAGAAGGCAATGTCAGGTCAAGAGGTTGGGGCGGACCCCTTAAGTTCATGGCCAGCTTGAGTTTAAAAACCCTGAGAAAGACGGGTCTGAAGTCCTTGCCTAGAAATAGGAAGCTTGGTGAATAGGCTTTCAAACCGGCAGGGGCGAGAATGTTGCTAAACTCACTTAGCTGTCTCAGCAAGGGGCCTGACTGCAGAGCGGAGGAAGCACCTGGAGGAGGCATGCTCTCACCTTGAAGAAGCCCTTGCAGCCCTCGCAGGTGCGTACCCCGTAGTGCTGGCAGGCGGCATTGTCCCCGCACACCGCACACGTGCCCTCGCCGGATGATGAGCTCCTGTTGGGTGGCGATGGCAAGCTAGGGCTCTCTCCCAGAAGGCTGGACGCCGTAGGGGAGGCTGTGAGGCCCAGCGGTGGGAAGGTCAGCGTG
>LOEQ01001703.1:76136-102922 GCA_001685075.1 Bramus lutescens | reverse complement strand
AGAGAGAGAGAGAGAGAGAGAGAGAGAGATTGATTTGACCCTGTGGTCCTCCTCAGCATTGGTAGGCATCATGAAATCCACAGAGCCCGAAGAGAGTAATGTAATGATATTCAAAAAGTGGAAATCCTTTTCCTGCCTGACTGCTTGAACAGGGACTTGTGCGTCTGGGTGGAGTGGGGCCCTTCACACCTTCAGTCCCATTCTTGGGCCTTTGCACTTAAACTAGAACTCCCACTCTCAGTTTGGAGTCTCAGCCTTGGATGTAATGCTGAAACCACACCACTGGCTTTGCTGGATCTCCAGTTTACAACCCACAAACCCTGGATCTCTCAGTCCCTACTTGCGTGACCCAAATTCTCATAGCATCCATCTTAATCTCTCTCCTCCTTCCTCTCTTCTTCCTCCTCCCCATATCCTACCTCCCGTTTCCCTCTCTCCTTCTGTTTCTGTTGGTTCCGTTTCTCAGGAGACTCCTGATACAGCTATCTCCCAAGAAGCTACTGCAATGTCACGTAGGTGCCTTGTGTAGGAGCCCAGGGTGAGCAATACCACCTCAGAATCCTCACTCTGATTACCCTGCTGTCAGTACTTCCGTGGCTGCAGGGAGATGATGACAGACATGAGTTTTGAACTTTGTGAAGCAAAACAAATCTCAGGCACCCTGAAGGCACAGTCTGGGAGTTTTCGTAAGTGTTCTTTGGCTTCCTCCACTTCACTCTTCTGCTGTCCTCCCTAAGGAGTCATGTGAGAAACCTGTCTCTATACTTTAGGTAATGGTAGTTGTAGGTTCCAAATACTAATGGCTAACGAGCCTGCAAAATATCTTATGTGAGTCTCCCTTTAAGAGTTGGTCTGTTAACTTGGACATCTGCCACATTCTGCCATAGCCTTGTTGTTCTGTCCCCCCTTCCCCATATTCCCCAGATTTTTCCAACTTTAGGGCTCAAGTGGGAGTCTTATGTTGGAGGATGTTGTGCAAACCACATGCGTAAAGAAAATAATTTACATTTTTCCATTCTTAGCTTCTGGAACATCAGTGATTCCATCCTCCCACTTCTATTGGGCAGAAATTGAGGTATTCTCCTTATGCTCCCTCATCTTCTCCAAAACCCAACACACACACATACACACACACACACACACACACACACTTCCCTGCCGTACATGCAGCATGGGTCTAGCATAACTACTACTTTTTTCTCTGATTCAAGGGTCCAAGAACATGTAGTGTTTTTGACAATAAGGGATGCTTTAACTCCTGACTCTTTTGTCTCAATTCCCACCCTTTCCATTCATAACTGTCTATTTGAGTTTTCCCTGTTTTTTTATTCATGACTTCCCTTCTTATCCTATGCAGAATACCAAGTGTGTATAGACATTTAATAAATCATTTCAAAAGAATAGAATAAATACAACATACAGATTCAATATCTCAGCACACTATGGAAAGCAAAAAAAATCTACCTTGCTTTTTATTTATTTTTTAATGAGATCACATTATCATTAGGGGTTCCACTCTCTCTCTAATCATGTGATCACAGTTACCCCAAGTGGTGAAGAGAACACTGAAGGGCTCCACATTAGAGGCCAGTGTGCCCTGTGACATCTGTTGCTCCTTCAAGATCTTTGCAATCTATGACTTCACAGTAAGCAAGTTCCCACAGGTTTAAGGACACAGAGAAAGTCATACATTGGAAAAGGTGTGCTGTACAATTTTGGGAACCCATGCACATCATTTGCTCTGTAGATGTCTAGCAGACTGAATCCTAACTTTAAAGTTTTATTTAGCTCTTGCTCACACCAGCAGCATTTTTTGAAACTTTGTCCCTTTGTTGTCTTCCAACCCTAAGTTCCCCACATCCCCTCTCTTTCATCATTACAAATATGTCCATGGATTTTAATTGCTCCATTTTGGTTGACATCTTTTGTTGAACAATGTGCTAAACCCTACAAAATTATAGCTATGGTTGCCACGCCTGGTGATCAGGAGTAGACACGTTTCATCATTCTTGGGTTTGTTTAGATAGTCATGTTGGACTTCCTTGCACACTTCTGCTGGTTTTTTAGTCTTTGGAAATGTGAAGAAACAAACACAAACATTAGGATCTGACCTTTGTTAGGAGTAAGTTAAGACTGAGTAAGCTTGATCTCAGTAGGTTGAGGTTACTTACTGCTCTCAAGAGGACCCGAGTTTGGTTCCCAGCCCCGATGTTGGGTGACTCCCAAATGCCTGTAACTCCAGCTCCAGGGACCCCAACACTCTCTTCCAGAGTCTGTGCACCTGCTCTCAAATGCACATATCCTCCTCCAACATACACAGTTAGAAGAAGAAAATCTTAGAGCATTCTCAGTGTAGCATTAGCAGGTCATATTGAGTGATCATGACCAAGTGGACTCTATTCCAGGAATCTGAGACTGTTCATCTAAAAACCACTTAGTGTATTTCAAATGTTAGCATGAAGTCCTCTCAAGTTCAGAGACACTTTGTGCACAGTTCAACACTTCTTGACTCCTCAAGCTAGGAATGAAAATTTAGTCTACAAAATTCCTGTAGTGAATTAATATTTGACACTGAAAAAATGGAAGCATTCCCAGCATGACGGAGAATATCCTGTGGATGTCCTTTCTGCCCATTTCTATTTGACTGCTCCGGAAGTCTTGCCTCCCCCCTTTTTTTGTAATGGGGTAAGTAAAAGAAATATAACTGGGAAAGAGAGATTCAAAATCTTTATTTTTAAGTAGAAATAAGTTTTTGCACAGAAAATCTTAAAGAAGCTACAAAACAATTAGAATAAACTAGTAAGTGAATTTAAAATATCCCACAATACAAGGTTAATATGTAAAAATGGATTTGTGGGCTCAGTGGCTAGGAGCACTTGTTGATTTTGTTCAGTACTCAAGACCCACATAGTGCCTCACACCATCAATAACCCCTCAAGGGCATCCAGCAGTCTCTTCTGACTTCTGCAGGTACCAGGCATGAACATGGTGAATTTACATACATGCAAGCAAAAACGCTCATGCACATGAAATTAAATAAACTCACCTAGAATTAATTTTATGTTTATAGATCTTTGGTGAATAATTGGGAAAGACATTAATGCAGTTCTTCGTAAGACAGCATCATGAAATATTTAGAGATGCATCATTGACCCAGACATGAAATTTAAACTGTAAAGCTTCTGGAGCAAAATTCAGGAGCATATCATCACAAATGTGGATCAAGTGAAGATTTCTGTGAAGAGGTATGGCAGTACCAAAAAGAAAGAAAACGACTGATGAGTTGGAATTTAAAACTTTTGTTTATCGGTGCTACTAAATAAAAATGAAAGCATGTGGGTGGAAATATTTGCAGTGCACATATATAATTTGATAAAGGACTTATGTCTATGATAAAACATGTCTACATATATATCAGCAATAAATAGGCAAGCTATTAAAATGGGCACAACATCTGAACAGATTGGTTAGGAAGATGTACAAATAGTCAATAAGCACATGAAATTGCTCAATACTGTTGTTCAGAAAATAAAAATTACAATGAGACAGTATTTCATTAAAATAAAATGTTAAAATTAAAAAGATGTACTATAACATATGGTGTGGCTATGAAGAAACTCTTGGTGGAAGATGAAATTGCAAATCACTTTGGAGCCCATAGGAGGTCTTGGAGGGCTTGAGAGGGAGGTGAGAAATGATATAAATATAATGCTCATATATGAGAGTCTTGGAAAAAGTCATATATAAACTTTAGGTCCAAGAAAATGCAGTATATGCTCTTTCCTAATGTCTACATTAAACATTTACAAAAATATATACAGTGAGCCAAAAAGAAAATGTCTCATAATAGTAAATACATAGGCCAGAGCCTCAGGTCACAATTTTATGACAATGTGAAGTTGATTAAAGATTTACAAACAAAAGAAAAAAGTCCCAAACCCCAGAATATTTTAAAAGACATTCTTTTAAAGCACTTCAGGACTGTACATGATGGTCCATGCTTTAAATCCCAGCACTTGGAAGGTAAAGCCAGATGGCTCTCTGTGAGTTCAGGGCCAGTCAGGGTTACATAGTGAGACTCTTTTTCAAACAAAACAACAAAAAAGACTTTCTTGGAGCAAAGAGAAAATGTATATGCTGTTACCAATGAAACTTACCCTAAATACTTATAAGTATACACACATGGAAACTGAAAACCAGAAAAGGTGACCTGAGATTATGAAAGAAGAAGAACTATTTATATCGAATAGAAATGTGGGGGCAGGGGAAAGGGTAGAGAAATTAGAACGGAGGATGAGGACGCATAACCAATGTGTTGGATATGGATCTATGACTGTACCACAGTGAAACTCATATCATACAAAGAACATGTGTCAATAGAAAAAATCTTATAGTGTGTCATAAGTAGAACTCAAAACAGATGTCTTATTATTGCATATGAAAATTGAGAAGAATGGATGAAGAAACTGGAAACATAACTGTAAATACCACTGAGGACTATTAAATGTAAAATTTACTGAGTTGATAAATCTACAAAGAATGGCTAATAAATTCATTTGTTATACTAAAAAGTGTCATGAAACCTTTTCCCTAGGAAAATCAAAGAAGAAAAGAAAACAGACATGGCAATGAACTGGGAAGGAGCATGACACCACAGACGTGAGTGAGAAGACATGATGTACACCTGCAACTGAGGGGTGGGAAATCACGATAAGATGCCATTTTCCAAGAAAAAAAATAAGATTCTTCCACAATGAAAGCATGTGCACATCAACCCCCCCCNNCCCATAATGGCCAATTGTTTTAAAAAATGTCTATTTCACCCATAAAGCATAGGATGAATGAACTTGTGTAGACTACCTGGAGATGACCAAGGACTGTCTCTTTTAAAGGAGACAAGTTTTGATATTAGAAATGTAGAGAACTCCTCTCAATTCACTTTTGTTTTTCTTCTCCAAGGCAGGGTTTCTCAATGTAGCCCTGACTGTCGTGGAATTTGCCCTATAGACCGGGGTGGTCTCTAACGCAGAGAGATCTGCCTGACTCTGCTTCCAATATTAGGGTTAAAGGCATGCGTTGCCACGCTCAATTCATTTTTTGAAGTATATATAGTTTGGGTTCTAAATATAACTAAACTAGTTTGCAGTTGTACACAAATGTATCAAGCTCACCTATGCCTGTGAGAATAGTGCAAATATTCTACAAGAATAGTAGAACACTGATCAGTGCACTAGCGTCTAGACAAACAATCGAACTACCATCATAGGTGCATTCCTGAAATTTTTAATGGTTTAACATGAAATGTATTCATGCATTTCATTACTACTAAAAGAGGTGCAAAAAAAGGCACTTAGTGAGATATGCCACCCATTGTCACATAAGCTCCAGAAAGGAGGGACCAGAAGCAGATTTTCTGGATCTATTAAAGCCCATCCATGAGAAACTAAGAATAAAGATTTTATTTAATGATGAAGTTATAGGTATTAAAAGTGCCAAATGCTACTAAAATATTTAAATTATCAGGTGGATTTCTGGCTATTGGCTTGGCTTTAAGTGTTGGAAAGGAAGAGACAGAAAAATCTTCACCAGGAAAATACTAAGATAATATGAAAGAATCAAATGAAAAGCTGTTAGAGCCAATACAAGTGTTTAATTTTGTGTGTGTTGTGTGTGTTTACATAGGTCCATATATATGCATGCATGTGTACAAATGTGTGTTTGTAATAACATTCTTAGAAACTAACACAGCACGACCAGAAAATATAATAGAAAATATCCCTTTCACAAACACAACTAAAAGCACAAAATCCCAAGAATTAACAAGCAATGTACTGAAGTGCATGAAAAAAAATCAACAAACTTTTTGAGAGATTAGAAGACTTGGAAAACTGGAGGGACAGAGCATAGATCTGAATAAAAAGGCACCAAACTGCTGAGCTATAATTCCCTTCCAAAATTTTCAGTAAATTCTAACGAGTCTCAAGGTGGGTATTGGGAATCTGACAGTGTGATTCTAAAATTTAAACGGAACTAGAAACATACAAATATACCTAAGAAAAAGGATTTGAAGAAGCAGTCAGAGGAGGCCTGTCCTGTGAGTTATCAGGACACGTAATGAAATGCGGAAACGTGTCCCCTGAACCACAGGACTAGAATCAGACGCACAGACACAGTCACAAGTGTGGATGACATATGAGCAAACAATGAAGTTACAAATTTTAAATTAGTAGGGAATGTGACACATTATAAAAACTGCATGGGGAATTAGTTAATTATCTTTTTAAAAATAAAGTATTTCTTGGGCAGCAGGTTTTTTTTTTTTAATCTCATCATTATGAACCAAAGCACTGAGCACAGAGTTGTCCTGTCATCTGGTGAGTACATGGCACACCGACGAGTTATCTGCACCTCTGTGCTCATTACAGCCTTATTCACAACAGCCAAGACACAGAAGCCACCTAACGCTGTCCCTTGTAACCTGAATGGATGAGAACAACGTGATGCGCATGGCTGGAGAGGTGGTTCAGCAGTTAAGAGTGAGTGCTATTCATCCAGATGGCCAGAGTTCAGTTCCCAGCACCCAGATCTGGTGTGTCACAACCACCAGGGCATCTGATACCCCTTTCTGACTCCTACAGGCAGCAACCACACACTTATGTGCATACATATGCACACACATACATTTAAATCAAAGTAAAGTACTGTCATGACAAAAGTCTGCCATTTGCATAATGAGTGAGCCTGAGGGCATGATGTCCAGTGAAACAGGCCAGTCATAGAAAGGCAATACCACGTTTGTATGTATAATCTATAGGAACTGAAATCACAGAAATAAGGGGCTCATGGTGTTTATCAGGGACTGGGGGAGGAGGTCAATGGAGGATAGGCTGTGTTGACCAAAGGGCACAAAGTTTTCGTAGACAGGAAGAATGCACTTCAGTGATGGCTTGAACATTATAATGACTACAGTGATCATGATCTGTGTATTTCACAATGGCAAATTTTAAATGTTTTCATGAGAAAATGCCAATGTGGCGGCAGTAGACATGCTAGTTAGCTGTGGAAGAAGAGGAGGCATGATTGTAGGAGCCAGAGGGGCCAAGGACAACACAAGAAAACAGGCCACAGAATCCATTACCCAGGGCTCATAGGGGCTCATAGAGACAGAACTGACAAGCAGGGAGCCTGGATGATACTGACCTAGGCCCTCTGCATATATGTTATGGTTGTGTAACTTGGTCTTCTTGTGGGACTCTTAACAGTGAGACTCTTAACTACTTTTGGGACCCTCTTACACCTACCGGGTTGCCTTGGACAGTCTTAATATGAGGAGATGTGCCTAGTCTTGCTGCAATGTGATATTCCATGTTTGATTGGTATCCCTGGGAGGGCTATCTTTTTCTGAAGAGAGATGGAGGAAGAGTGGATCTGGGGAAAGGAATGGTGAGGGGGAAGGGACTAGGAGGAAAGAAGAGAAGGAAACTGGTAAGGATGGAATATATGAGAGAAGAATAAAAAAAGAAAAAAATAAAAAGAAAACTCCAAGTGTGGTGGCTGCAGAGGTTTTTAGTTAGCTTGATTTGATCATTACATAATATAAGCATATATCAAAACTACATTGTACCCTATGAGCATACACAATTATTATTTATGAATAACAAAATTATAAACATTTTAATTTAGAAATGTCAGTCAGGAGGATACAAAATGTACCTAATAAATCAGCCAAGATTTCAGATGAAAAATAGGAAATACATTTCATAGTAATTCTAACTGCCTCTTTAGCTGGCATTGCCACATACGGTCGGAGTAGCCTAGCCTTTCCATTCCTAAATCTGTGTTCAGGCTGACAATTCTCTTCCTTTCCAGTGTGGAACTTCACAGGTCTTTTGGCCTAATGCCTCATTTACATAAAACTGTCCTTCCTTATTTTATTGGATTGGACAAAATGCTCCTTTAGAGCTGTTTATGGTGAACTGAGTGATGAAGGGGTCGGTTATCATCAGGCAGTGGTAGAACTTCTGTTGTGGGTGGAAAGAAGAAGCTGTGACTCTTTGATGCCTATGTTTCATCATTGGTAGAGTTGGATTAACTGTGGATCACTTGTGAACTGGCAGGCAGTTATAAAAGGTGAAATGGTGACAGAGATTTCAGACCAACTGGGTGTCATTAGGGTGGCTCAGGGGCTGCCCGAGGGAGGAGACAAAGCCACTGCAGCATTACTCCCAACAGCTAAGACACAGAGGCAACCTAGGTGTCCACCATAAAATGAGTGGGTAAAGAAAATGTGATACCCAGACAATGGAAAACTATTTATTTTTAAAAAGAAGGAATCACTGTGAATGAACCTGGGGGATAGCAGCTGGGCTCGCGGCAGCCAGCGGAGGTGTCTGTCAGCAGAGGAACAGCTTAGGTAGATGTGGCATAGAGGAACAGTAGGACTTTATTCAGCTACGATGGAGAATGAGATTGTCATTTGCAAGAAAAAATGATAGAGCTAGAGGTTATCATGTTAAAAGAAAAAAGTCAGATTTAGACAGATATGACTTATTTCCTGTCTCACAGAGAAGCTGAATTTAGAAGATTTGAAAGTAGAAAGGTAATTATTTGAGAAGAGGATGGGACCTAATCAGAGTAGACAAGACAGGAAAGGGAAATGGGAGCGGTGAGTAAGGTCAGAGTATGCCATATGCAAGGCTGAAAATATCAGAATAATACCCATTATCGTGTGTAACAGAAATATATACACATGCTTCTTCCAAGTGTTTGGAAAGTCCTTTAAAGATGGATGTCAGGGATTGGGGAGTTGGTTCACTGGGTAAAGTGCTTGCTGCATTAAGCACGAGGACCGGAGTTTGGAACCCAGGGCTTGCTGGGGCTGCGGCAGGCAGAGGAAGAACCGAGACAGCCAATCCAGTCAAAGCAGAGGGACTCTGCCTCAAAAACTAGGGTAGAGAGCCATAGAGGAAAGAAGCCGGACGTTAACTCCTGTCCTCCATATTCAGCCACGAGCATATGTGCACGTGACGGGATATACCACAAACCCCTACCACCCACACGTATCTAGAAAGTGTGTCTGAGGTAAAACCCAAGGGGGGGGGGAATCTCCCCGTGGTTTATATAACAAATATAGATAAATGTAGATCAGGGGAAAACCCCTTCGATTTCATCACTGAATTAGTAATGAAAACGTTCAGCAGGCAGAACTGATTCAAACGCAGATGTGAGAACTACAAGCACACGAGGTGCCTAGTAGCTGTGTCTGATTCTCTCATTAGCACAGCATCTAGTGATTACCTATTGATCCACACAGAGCAATACACACAGACTGAAACCGTGCCATTTTAATAAACTTTCACACGGTCACCACCCAGATCACAGCCCGGGCTGTTTCTGTCACTCACATGCTGGTCCCCTTGGGAGTCCACTCACATCCCAGCTCTAAAGCTTCCTCAGGCAGTGGTTGCTGGGTAGAGGGAGTCAAGGTCCTCACTAGGTAGCCGCGGCTAAGCTGCGCTTCTTCAGGAAAATTACCCCTGCCCATGCTCACGCAGACAACCTTTATTAAATGCAGTGGGTCGCAAACAAACAATGAAAACATGAAAATAGGAGGGAGCTGGGGAAGAAGGGTTTGGTGGGAGGAGGAAAGGGGGGAAAACGAGGGCAAATACAAAGTTCTCTCTCTCTCTCTCTCTCTCTCTCTCTCTCTCTCTCTCTCCCTGCCCCGCTCTCTCCCTTTTCTTTCTTTCTCTCCTCCTCCTCTCTTTCTTGAGACAAGGTTTCTCTGCGTAGACCTGGCTGTCCTGGAGCTTCCTCTGTAGACCAGGCTGGCTTCAAACCCACAGAGATCCACCTGCCTTCCAAGTGCTGGAATTAAAGGTGTGTGCCACCACTGCGAGGTAAATTTATAACCTTAATTTTTAATTTTTATTTTATTTCCCTCTCTCAATTGATCTGTAATGAAAATTTAAAAAAATAAATTAGAAGAAAGAAAAAACTGCCTCCTCATGGACATTTTGAGTTTGGTTTGTTTTTCTCAAACTAATATTTGTGAGATCCATATTCTTATGTATGTTAGTCACTATAAATACTGGAAAATGGCCTATCTTCTGTTTATACTTCTTTGTTGGTCATTTGGACTATGCACAGTTTCTATTAAGGATAAAATAGCTATGGGGACTGGGGAGGTGATTTAGTCAGTCAAGTTGTTGGTGTGTAAATGTGAATTAGGATCCCTAGAATCCATGTGAGAAACTGGGTTTGACAACTTGTTTGTAATCCCAGTTCTGGGAAGATGAAGACAGGAGGATTCTAGGATTTGCTGGCTAGTCATTTGAATCAACCGGCGAGCTTCCAGTTCAGTGAGAGATCTCATCTTGAAAAATAAGGTGGAGAACCATGGGAGGTGACCAACATTGACCTCCATCCTTTATAGGGAGCACACGTGTAGATGTGTGCCTAAATACACATGTACATACACAAGAACTAAGTGGTTATGAACAGTAATTTTTGTGGTGGACACATTTGTTTTTCTGGGGCATATACCTAGACATAAGATTATGGAATTTGTGCATCTTCAACTTTTCAGGGTTTTGCCAAATTTCTCTTGCAAGAATTTGCATTTCAAATGGCAGCGTGTGACAGCTACTCATTCTTTTTCCCACCACACATAAACAGACAAGGCAGTCTTTTCTCTATGGGAAGACACAAACCCAAGAGAATATGGCAAAAACTGCCTCTCATGTGGTCCAGGATCTCATTCAAGAGAAGCATGCAGAGGACCACAACAGCAGTTTAGGGACAGCTCCTGTTGTGGGTGGCAGGGGGAATTTGGGTTGCCAGCCTAGGATGAGTGGGGGTGAAAGGGAGGAGTGTGGAAAGCCAGTCTTAGGAAAGAGCTATTGATAAGAGGCCAGGCTGCTGTGGCTTCTGGTTATGCTCTCAGGGGTGGACTACAGCTCCTTCAGGGAGCTGGTGGGTCTTAGACAGAGGGCAGATCTAGGAGCTTGCCATGAGTTCCATCTTCACATGTTCCATATTTACTTTGATGTTTACCTCAACACCAGGGTTGATGCTNGTGGTCCAGGATCTCATTCAAGAGAAGCATGCAGAGGACCACAACAGCAGTTTAGGGACAGCTCCTGTTGTGGGTGGCAGGGGGAATTTGGGTTGCCAGCCTAGGATGAGTGGGGGTGAAAGGGAGGAGTGTGGAAAGCCAGTCTTAGGAAAGAGCTATTGATAAGAGGCCAGGCTGCTGTGGCTTCTGGTTATGCTCTCAGGGGTGGACTACAGCTCCTTCAGGGAGCTGGTGGGTCTTAGACAGAGGGCAGATCTAGGAGCTTGCCATGAGTTCCATCTTCACATGTTCCATATTTACTTTGATGTTTACCTCAACACCAGGGTTGATGCTGTTTGTTGGTTTTTTTTTCTGGGCATACAAAGTAGGAAGTTCTTCTTGTGCCCCCTCCTGTGGTCTTGACCTTGTGGGTGGATCTTATGGACAGAATGGGCAATGTTGACATAGGGGTAATCAATAGTCGCTCCAAATGCACAGGCAAGTCCTGGAGAAGATTCCATGCCGATTTTCAGCAGGAATCTGTTCAAGAAGCATGGACCAGTTGCTATCCTGAAGCTATGCCCACAGTACCTGACCCAACTTAAGGAAGGAAAGATTGATTTAGCTCCTGTCTTTAGAGGGTTCAGTCCATTGTGGGGAGGCATGGAAGAATGTCTCAGTTATGGTGAACACTGCATGAGGAGAGGCTGTTCATATCATAGTGTTGGGGGAGGAGGCTGGAGTCATGGGCTAGGATATCACCTTGAAAGAGATATTCCCATAGTAACATACTTCTGCAAGCTTGGGCCCACCTCCAAGATTTCACAACCTTTAGGAACCTAAACCATCAAAAAATCTTCAGATTCAAACTATTAAAAGAGTTTGCCATTACGCACACACTATTTTATTTATTTTTAACAAATATCTTAAATATTTTTATTTGTTTGCAACTAACCTTGTTAATACTACATACTGAAAGTGTACTAAGGATAATGTTGCAGTTTTTGGTTAGAGCCAAATCAAAGACATCCATTAATAACAAATCTTAAGTTTTGAATACCCCAGACATGTTTGTAAGCCATATGATCCCAACAGTGGCCTCATAATGGCACCTTGCTTTACTTTGGAAGGCATTGGCAATCATTTGAATTAAAACTCATGAATTTTCCAAAATAAAGTCATAATTAATAAAACTTTTATGTCTAAACTAAAATGATTTTAATAAAGCTTTCCTTTCTAAAATGATAGCAAAGGAGACAAGGCATTTTGTAAAATGTAGTGCCAAACAAGTCACAGTAAATATATATGTTTATTTACTTCCCACCTTCTCAAGACAGAGGCTGCTTCTGTTCCACAGAAAAATATATCCACCAGTTCCCCACCATCCCAGTCTCTTTCTGCCCCCCATCTGCTCCCATGTAGCCCACCCCTCTCTCTCCCCCCATCCTTTCTTCTGTCATCGTTACATGCACATATGTATTCCAAATGTATAAATGCAATCTGCTTATCCAATGTAATGTTGCTTTTATTTACATGATTTTTGTGCTGACCACTTGGTATTGAATGACCAATTTGGGGGCTCTTCCCTGGGGGTGGATACTATTTCTTCTCTTCTCAGCATTCCTCAGTTGCTTGTAGTTCTTTGTCTAGCATTGGGGTCCCATGGGATTTCCCCCCCCCGATCCTTATTAGCATCTCCGTATTGATGCCATCCTCGTTCAGGTCATGATTAGGTAGGGATATTGATTAGACTTCATGGCTATCACTTCTCTGACATTTCTATGAGACACAGTTTCACAGCACAGCAATTTCCCTGTTCATTTGGCTCTTAAAATTTTTCCTCAAGCATCTTCAGTTATCCCTGAGCCTTAGGCTCAGTAATTGTGCAAGAGATGTGTCAGTTGGAACCAGGTACACACTGTCACTTGTTCTCTGCATTTTGATTGGTTGTGGTTTTCTGGAATGGCTTTTGTCTGTGGGGATAAGAATAAATATTTAGAGGCACACATAGTGGCACACACCTCTAATCCCAGCACTTGGGAAGCAGAGGCAGATGGATCTCTCTGTGAGTTTGAGACCAACCTGGTCTACATAGTGAGTTTCACACCAGTCAGAACTACGTGGAGACCCTGTCTTAGGAAAAAGAGAAAAAAAAGAATAAAATTTTAGAATATAGTTAGGAATTCTTCTTGTTTAGTAAAAGATGAATTGTGGGTTCCCCTCAAAGATCCATGACTTCACTAGCCCTAGGTATCTGGCTTGGTTTCCAGTCCCTGATATGATCTCCCTCTTGTTGAAGGGCCTCAAGTTTAACTACCTGCTGTTGGTTACTTCCAAGGTATCTGCACCAATATTACACCCTTTGGATCACTGCGCCAAGCTGCTAATTGCTGTAGTTCATAGACCTCATAGCTGGGAAGACCATTGGTTACTTCCTTGTCTTGGAAGCTTGTATTGCACCTTCTGGTACCACAAAAGCTAGTCTTCAAGGAGGAGGCTTTCAGGGCAGATCCAACTCTGATGCTTCAAATTCTATGTCCAAAGAACATAGTGCCTTCACCAAGGAGACTCACCTTCAACCTCTGGGATGCAACCAAAGGCAACGTCAATAGCCTATATCTCTTGGACAACCCTGACCAACAACTCAAAAGAGAACTTCTCTTCCTGGTGTTCTGGTTTTTAATAGATAGCCTGTGGTATATACAGAAAGAATTATCAGGACAGATGGGAAATTTTCATTTAAATTATATATGTATACACATATATAGTACAACTACACATATATAATACAAATACAAATACATAATAGTTTGATTCCTTATGACCTTTTCAGACATTCCTACTCTAATTTTCCCTTCTTCCCTCTATTTTCTGTATTTATCTCTTTACCTTTTCCTAACTAAAGCTCCCGCTATTTTTCCCATTTTCCCTTCAAATCTTTTCTACCTGCTAATCCCCTTTCAACTGCTTCTTCCTCTGCAGAATCCCACTCTAGTTTCCTGTTTTCTGTGACTGCTTCAGTTTGTATACTTACATCTGAAGATTTGGAGCTAGCTACCCCAAGTGAGAGTGTGATGTTTGTCTTCCTGGGTCTGGCTTACCTCAGTCAATATGAGCATTATTGTTTTTGATTATATCCCACTCTGTAGCCAAGGCTTTATTCAAATTCACAATTCCTTTGCCTCAGCCTCCCTAGTTTTCAGGTTACAGATATCCATCACTATACCTAGTCAGGAAGCTCTCTAAGCACATGGGAAAAGCTCATCCTAGATACACCTGAGAACATTAGGTATGCTGGTTAGAACGACCACTATTTGTCGGTTGTTGGTGGGGTCTCAATAATGACCGTGAGAACAATGTCACATTTTCAGGTCTAATTCTGCACAGGTTACTCACAATAATCAGGTATTTCCCACACAGGACCTGTAGGATGGCATGCATCCTACCAGCCCGGGCAGAATCCAATGCATTTGTAGACACCATTGCAATGTCAAAAGGTCAAATGCCTCTGGAAGCTTAGGGTCTCTCTGAGTGATAGTTGATGAGTGAGATGGCCAGAGGTCAGTCGGTTCTCTTTCTACTCTCACACTGTGAATGCTTTGGCTTCCTTGGGACTTGATTGCCATTATGTTAGCCAAAGCCACCAGCATTTTTTTTTGTTTGTTTTCAGGGCTTGAGATTGAGCCAGGGCCTCATGCACACTAGGAGAGCCCCTACCACTGAGCTACATCTCCAGTCCTCCNNGAGCTACATCTCCAGTCCTCCGCTAGCCTCTTTTTGGCTGGCTTCCTCCTATCAACTTTGGCCTCACTCAGACTCATCTTTCATGATTCTGCATCTGTGCTCTGCTCAGATACATGCTGCTGAAGTTTCAACAGTTTTAGAAGCGTCTGCCTCAAGAAAGATACATGGATATTAGAAACTGAGTGGGTTGTGCATATTCAGAAGACTCAGGTTCCAGTTCTGGAACATTCACTAGCTGCCTCTGGGATTAAGCCACCCCCCACTCTAATCCCCTTAAATTTCTATTTCCTGATCTGTGAATTAAAACGTGGTCCAGGATCTCATTCAAGAGAAGCATGCAGAGGACCACAACAGCAGTTTAGGGACAGCTCCTGTTGTGGGTGGCAGGGGGAATTTGGGTTGCCAGCCTAGGATGAGTGGGGGTGAAAGGGAGGAGTGTGGAAAGCCAGTCTTAGGAAAGAGCTATTGATAAGAGGCCAGGCTGCTGTGGCTTCTGGTTATGCTCTCAGGGGTGGACTACAGCTCCTTCAGGGAGCTGGTGGGTCTTAGACAGAGGGCAGATCTAGGAGCTTGCCATGAGTTCCATCTTCACATGTTCCATATTTACTTTGATGTTTACCTCAACACCAGGGTTGATGCTNGTGGTCCAGGATCTCATTCAAGAGAAGCATGCAGAGGACCACAACAGCAGTTTAGGGACAGCTCCTGTTGTGGGTGGCAGGGGGAATTTGGGTTGCCAGCCTAGGATGAGTGGGGGTGAAAGGGAGGAGTGTGGAAAGCCAGTCTTAGGAAAGAGCTATTGATAAGAGGCCAGGCTGCTGTGGCTTCTGGTTATGCTCTCAGGGGTGGACTACAGCTCCTTCAGGGAGCTGGTGGGTCTTAGACAGAGGGCAGATCTAGGAGCTTGCCATGAGTTCCATCTTCACATGTTCCATATTTACTTTGATGTTTACCTCAACACCAGGGTTGATGCTTTTTTTTTCTGGGCACACAAAGTAGGAAGTTCTTCTTGTGCCCCCTTCCTGTGGTCTTGAACTTGTGGGTGGATCTTATGGAAGTTTTCAGTGGGCAACAACACTGTGAGGTTCTGTGGAGATGACTTAGAGGAACTCTCTGGAATTCTTGCTGGAGACAGAGCAGAACAAGGCCCCGGGGAGGCATTTCAGACATCTCTCTTGTCGTTCTTCCCTGAGATGCCTGGCATCTTTGGAGACAGTTCCCATATGTAGGGCAGACCCATGTGAAGATGTTCCCGGAGCAGTTCCTCATTTCAGCAGGTGTGCCAGGAAGACGGGGGGCTCCCAGCAGTGGAGAGGAAGTCTGTGGTTTGCTTTTACACTACTGGTGTGGGTTCTTGTTAAGTTCTCTATGCTTTACTATATGCTTCAGAAGCCACCTGATCCAGGCCTGCTACTAGAAGTCCCACAGAGGTATGTTGCCAGTAGGATTCCAACTGAGTAGTGGATGGAGACATATATGTTTGTACAGTTATTTTATTATTTAGTATAAGAACCATGACATAGAAGTACATGAATATTGGAAGACATATTAATCTCCTTATTTTGATATTATACTTTAGGTAGGTGAGATGCAACCATTTGGGGAGACAGTGTGATGAATGGGAAGGACCTCATCTCTTCTCTCATTATAAGTCTTTATCTCAAAGATTAAACGTATATATAAATATTTAAAGGTGGTTTATAGGATTCTGTAAGGACAATTCCATAACTGAGTTGGGGACCTCATTATTCCCCCAAAACATGCAGGCTGCCTTCTTGTGCTTATTGTGCAGTGGGTTTTCATCGTGTTATCTATCAAGTCTGTGTTGTGTTTGATCAGCCCCAAGCCAGCCTTAGTGATCATAAGTGCGTGCTGGTCCTTTGGGATGCCTGCTTTCCAAATCTTGCTCCACTTTTCTATGCTTTGAGGTTCCCCAGCTTCCCCTGGCTCTGTAATGTTCATTAAAGGGCTGAAGAGTAGCCAGGCTGATGGAGAGCAGGCTGGCTGATGGCTTGCACACATTCCTGAGGGGAGCAAGAAGACTAGGGTATGGCCCTGTAGTCATTTGAGGGTTCAGGCAATTCAGATTCTACTCTCTAAAGGAACTTACGGGTTGAGAATGTTGAAGGTTCTGAAAAGAAGAGGGGACATTGAGAAATAAGCCTTGTAGGCAGAATAATGTACCCTGTCTTCTCAAAGAAGCCTACCTCACGCTTAGAATCCGAACATGTTTCCATGGCAAAGAGGAATTAAGACTCTGATCAACTTATATAGTACAAAAAAGCTGTTGTGGTCTGCTCTAATGGCTCCGAGTAGTCATAAGGGTCCTTAGAGGTGGCAGAGAGAGAGGCAGAGGAAGCGAGGGGTGACAGCTGGAGATCCCAGTGCTGCTTTGAAGAAGGAAGGGACATGAGTCAAATAATGTGGGTGGGCTCCGGAACTAGAAGCAAGGAAATGTGTTTCCTCTAAAGCCTCCAGAATGGAGTGTGGCCCTGCCAGCACCTTGGTTTGAGTCGAGTCAGATCCAGGTTGGGTTTCTGGTTTATAAAAATGCAAAATAATAAATCTGTGATATTTCAAGCAATTTAATTTGAATTAACTTGCTATAGTATAATAGAAGTCATATACCATGCTGATAAACTGAAAATAAATATCTACTGCAGCAATAATACTTCACTAATTAAGGGAGGGTCACGGCTCAGGAGTCGGGGAAGAGGATTCTGGGATCAAGAGAAGCAAAATCTGAGGTGGTGGGCTGAGAAAGACAAGAAACTCAACTTAGGGTCTTGCCAGGCAGTGATGGCACACACCTTTAGTCCCAGCACTTGGGAGGCAGTGGCAGGCAGATCTCTGTGAGTTCGAGACCAGTATGGTCTACAGAGTGAGTTCTAGCACAGTCAGCCAACACAGAGAAACACTGTCTCAAAAACAAAATCAAAGACAAAAACTAAACAAAACAAAAATAAAAACAACAACAACAAAAAGACTCAGGGTCCTATGGCCAAAGGGAGGAAAGCATTAGGGATCCAGTTCAGGGGCTGGCAAGGTGGCTCCGTAGGCAAAGGTGCTTTCTGCTGAGTCTGATGACCTGAGGTCAATCCTCAGGATCCACATGGTGGGAGGAAACAACTGATTTTCTCAAGCTGTCCTCTGACCTCCACATACATGCCATGGCACAGATGTACCCACACCTAACCGTATGTAAGATAAAGAAACAAATGTAATTACAGGAACCTCTTAAAAGAAAAGAATCAGGTTTAACTCATGTGATCCTAGAAGCAGTTTTAGGGATTTGGGACAGATGAGCTATTAGCATAGAGATGAGACTTGGATGGGAAAGTATCCATGACAATGGCGGGTTTGTAGTGGGTTAGGGAACACAGAAAGGTTGTGGAAGTGTTTACCTTCCTATCACGAGTTCTTTGGCAGGGGCATATGTTGAAAATTTCTAGTTTAGTATAAAATGGGGGTAGAGTGTTGGAATTTCTTTGCAGATTAGAACAAGTCCTATGAGACTTGATAAAGGACCCCAGTGAGGTCTTCAGGAAGAACATGTCTGCGGTTACAGCATTTCAGTAGTATGAGGTCAGCGTCTTGGGCTTAGCCCCATTTAGAACCTGTGGTAAACAATAGAGTACGGCTTCCCCCTCAGCAGAGGAACTGTGTTCCACCTGTGAGTGCTCATCACATTGCTAAACACGGAAGTGATGGGCACAGCAGGTGCCAGTGCTCAGCGGCCAGAGTATCTTGTAGAGCTGTGTGTATCTGACGTGTTTCACGGCAGCAAGTTCAAATTCTTTCCCTAATTGCCATTTCTGATTCCTTGGGACAGAAAAGTAATGGGTGAAAAAAGAGGGGTAGAGGACTATGGACCCCAAATCTCTCCATTCTGGAGCATTAAAGCCTTCCAGAAACCTAAAACACTGAATTTAGTAAAAATGTCTTTGCATTCTGTTTGATTTTGTACACTTTTCAGTTTCCCACAAACCTTCTACTGACAGAGCATTGTAGCAGCTGCCAGTGATAGGGCAACCAGAGGGGTTGGCAGCTTGTGGGTGGGAGTTTCAGGGTTTGGGGACTTGGCTGCAGTTAGATTGGGCTGTTGGAGTGGGCGGATGAAACTGTGTATTGATGATGGTCTTTGCTTTTCCTAAATCACAATTGCATCACACGAGGGAGCTGGGTTTATGTTGAGCGTTGAAAAGCCTCCTGGGAAAAGGGCAAAATGGGTGTGAGTGCGTAAGGAATTTATTTATGGCAATCACGGTATCGAACTGAGATGGGATGCTGTTGAGAATCTGGACCGTTCTATGGTGGAGGGGAAAAATCCATTTTAGTTTTGTAAGTAAGCAACATATAGTAGAGTCGCTTTGTAGTTACAATGATTTTTTTTTGAGTCTTTTGTGCTTTTCATAGGGCAGGAGATAGGATATTTTTATTATACTGATTCAAATAAGGATGGATTCGGGGAAGAAATACCAGCGAGGAAAGAGAAAGAATAAAGCTGAGGAAGAAAAGGGTCAGCTTTCCGGGAGGGCTTGGAGGCTGTCAAACACACTTGGGCAGTTTTCTTGTGACCTACCTGCACTACAGCACGGCATGACTGACTCCTAGACACAGGGTCACAGCTCTCTGTGGGTTTAAGGTGACTCACACGTTAGGTCCCACCTAAGGTTTATCTGCCATGATGAAATATGGCTTCTCTTTGATTTGATTTTAGTTTTTAGTTTGTGGTAGCCTGGTTTCTAGTGATCATAATAAGTGATAGAAAGAAAATTGTACCAGTTTTTTTTTCCAGCTAGGATTAGAAAGCCAGAGTTGTCTCTTCATCCTGGCACCTTGTCCTTTAACGTGGGTCACCTTGGGGGAGGTTCAGGAAAGTAGGCTTGCAGCACAGTGTGTTGTGACTCACTGACTGACAATTGAGATGGAGTGTCTAAAGTACTTCCCCACACCGCAACTCTCCACTCTCTTCCTGTGAAATCTTACACTTCCGTTCATGGCATCTTTAACACCAGAGTTTTAATTGAGGTTCAACGGACATACAAGAAGTCACACATGTCTTAAGAGTGCGTCTGGATGGATTTGGACAAAAGTGTGTACCTGTGAACAATGCTGCTCTCCAGTGCCCCTCTGCCCTCTCCCTTTTTCCCCAGACTCCTAAGCTGCTTCCATCACTAAAGATGAGTTGGTATTTCCTATAATTTCATAGAAATTGAAGCATAGAATATGTGCCACTTAAAATCTGGCTTGTTTTGTTTTCTATATTCCTCCATTGGAGTGGCACATACTTCCGAACCAATAAGCCTGTATTGACACAGAGGTACCCAGGCCCAGTGTTCTCACTGTGCATTTTCTAGGTTTGAACAAATACAATGTGATATTCATCTTCCAGCAGAGTATCATACAGAATCTTTCTCTGTCCCCAATCCTCTGCGCTTCTGTCTTTTTTCCTTAAGCCCCTGCAACCACCAACATCCTGATCAGTCCAATTGCCCATGTAAAAATCTTCCCTTAACCAATTGCTGGAGGGACCCAGAGAATGAATTAGACTGAAAGGAAGAAAGAGGGAGGAGAAGATGCAAGTGGAGAGAGAAGGGGAGTGGGAGATGAAGATAGAGGAGCAGAGAGAGAGAGAGAGAAAGAAGGCAGGGTAGAGAAGAGGGCAGCACAGGAAGGAGAGGCCCTGCCCTCCCCTTCTCCTGGTTCTAGACCCAGGACTGGAGGACTGAGGACAGGAGTGTGGTTATTCGGATACAGGAGGTTGCAATAGTCTCACACACTTGCCCACCTGCCAGTTTTGGGGAGGTGCCTTGGTCTGGCTCTGGTCACTCTGGTTCTTGATAATTCTGATGGCCTCTGCTGATGTGATGGTCTCCATTCTAACTTGAGCTTCTTAGAGAAGGTTAGGGGAGGTCTGCCATGTGCACACAGAGACATCTCCCTGGTAGGGTGTCACTTTATTTTTCCTGGCTGCGTATGTGACACTGTTTACCCATTGGCCCTTTTCTGTAATCAAGCCGTGGAGATTTTCTTCCATTTCTTGTGCAATGAGAAGTGTGGAGCTACCGCTATGGTGTCTATTCTCCCTTTGAGGGGCTGCTCTATTAAACCCTTGCCTTTAGAAATTTGCAGCCTAAAGTGGGCTCAAGTCTCGGGGATCAAGAACTTCCTAGAACTCCTTTACCAAGC
This sequence comes from Bramus lutescens, assembly GCA_001685075.1. NCBI lineage: Eukaryota > Metazoa > Chordata > Mammalia > Rodentia > Cricetidae > Bramus > Bramus lutescens. The sequence continues at coordinate 81,930 of LOEQ01001703.1, read as the reverse complement.
TCTACTTTGTCCATTTACCTTGCAGAGGGATGTCTAGTTTCTAAATTGCAGCCTTTCCTGGTTCTTCAAGGGATTGTTTGGGCGTGGCACTTGGCCTGCTCCTTCAGGGAACTTGGCTTTATGGAATAGGGTAAAGAAAAGATCCTCTTTGTGAATCAGACACTGCACAAGAATGGTGGCTCCGATTATTTCCCTCTTCCGCAGTTTCTCAGGTGGACTAGAAAAGGGTGTGATTTGTGATTCTTCTTGCCTTCTGGAGAGTCTCAAGGAAGATGTCTACCCTCTAGGTATGGAGAGCTAGTGTTGAGTTTCAGCTGTAAATCTGAGTGCCCATCTTGGGACCACAGAAAATCCCCACCCAATATCCTGGTGTATATCTAGCTTTCATTTGGCAGTATTCACCTGTCTGCCAATGGCCAGTCATTGTTATTGGATGGGGTGACTTTTTGTTTGTGTGATTTTGTTTCAACCTGTCAATTCCCATTCCTAGAAAGGCCATAGAAAATGATGGTTTATAAAAAAAATAATATCAGGCTCTGCTTTCTTTAGTATTATTGACTGGTTTCCCAGGAAATAGTTGATTGTCCTAATTAGATGTGGTAAAAGGAGTAAGAGTTTATATTTAGGTTGTTTATTATGATAGAGATTTATGCTGTAAGTAAAATTACAGCCTTCAGATGTGGGGAGTACAATGAAAGCTCTGGGTGTCTGGGGCAGTAAGGGGGGCACTTAGGAGCCAAAATGTTATGGGCTGCAATCAGCTGCTGTGTGAGCCGGGGGCATTCTTTGCATCTTCCCCACAGGTAACCCAGAAACAGCACTTTCCACTGATCTCAGAGCTTTTGAGCACTCCGTTGAGTAATGGGTGATGCCTGGACCAAAGAAAGTATACAGTAAGGCAGGCTGTGTCTGTCAACTCTATGGTAGAGATTAATGCCCTGCTGCAGCATGCAAAGACCAGACAGGGGGTGCCAGGACTAGGTATTCTACTAGACAGAAAGAGCATGCATCAGTGACATAGGCGGGACAGGGCTCAAGTGCAGGAGATCGGCAGAAGTTAGCAACTCCATCGCGGAGACAAAGAGGTCCAAGCTCAGGGATGGAGGTCTAAGAGTGTGGCTAAAGATTAGTGTAGTACAGCATGGCTAAAGTTGGCATCTGAAAGACGAGGTCCCTAATCGTCTGGGGATTGCCTGACACAGACTGCAGAGTGGAACAAGGGGGGCCTGGGACCACAGGGAGGGAGGGCGAGGAGCCAGCCCCCTACAGCTTTCTTCCTACAGCAGAGGGCTCTTCAAACATTTCTTAGGAGTAGCAAGTCTCGGTCTCTTTGTCTCCTTATTATTGGTCTTGGCAGGGATGAAGTATAATTAAGCATTATTGAAAAAAATTATTGCTAGTTGGGGAGGCAAAAAATATCTAATTCAAATTAGTATTTTTTGTTAAGTATGATTTATATGTGTTTGTGAATGGCATTGCTCCTTTGGTGAAGTATCTATTTATGTCATTCATAACCTGTTTATTAATCTGTGCATTCTCTGGCTATATTGATTATTTTTCAGTTTTATTTACTCTATCTTTTCTCATTTATATTTTGCATTTTGGTTTTTAAGTCTTCTACTTTGAAAACTTTAATGTGATGATCATGATTTTTTCCTATTGTATATTAATATATTGTACATTTTCACCCATGACTTTTATATTTTATTGTAGGTAAATCTTTCTGGGTTTCTTGAACTCTGCTCTCCCCCGAAACTTATTTGTGAGGCTCAGACACGCATGTACACAGGCCTACTTATTGTGCTCTCGTTTCTCACCACACTGATTGGCCATCTGCTCTGATCATATGTTAAACTCATGTGCGATGAACCCTGGTTATCTATAATTTCTGCTACAGTTTTCAAGAACACCAAAGAGATTCTCTCAATGCTTTGTGGTGTTGAACTATGAATAATGAGCTTCTGGATTGTGTATTTACCTATGGCATCTCTTTTGGGCACCTTGGTCATTTCCTGCAAATAAAACTCAGTTTTTCTGTTTGGGGTCAAAGTACAAAGCCATGGGAGCTGATAAGAAACAATGGATGTTCTGTTTAGTCTCATCAGTGAGGAGACTAAATCAAAGAGAAAGCCTGCGTGCACCCTTTCTAGGGCTTTTAGTTGCTATCATGCTGTATTCATTCTTGCTACCAGTGCATGTCTGTGCTTCCCGTCCAGCAGCCTGGTGGCTGCTAATTTAGCAAACTCAATTTTCCAAGTGAAAAATGTTGCCCTTATTCCCAGTTGGTAATTCTTTTATTATCAGCTTCATCTATCACATAAAGGCAAGTGGCCAAACTATGAGATTAAACATGACAAAGACTGTTATGGATTTGTCTTCCTTAATTTCACTAATAGATTTTTTCCTTTCCACTTTAACAATGATGTATCTGTCTACACATAAGACTGTATTGAGCCAGCATGCATGTTCAAAATTAAGCCATTTCAGATCTGTGCTTGGAAGTTTCAGTTCTCTAGACATTATTTATAAAGTAACTCCTTTCATTTAAGCATGCTAATCTTTGGGCAAAGATCTTGCTTGCCCAGTGATACTCAATCTTGAAATTCGTAGCTGTTAAGTCATGCTGGTGGCTCAGCCTCACAGAAGAATGCTCTAAGTAGCTTTTCCAGCATTTGGCCAACATACCCAATCTCTGCCTTCATTTGTATCCCTGATCTGTTTAGTGTAGAGGACTCAAAGGAACAGTCGCTTTATTGCTAGAGAGTGGAGCATCAATATTTAGTGTCTTACATTTATCTGAGCAAATTCGTGGAATTTTCCAGCTATCTTCAATTCTCCTGGTGTGATAGGCACTGAATATTCACCAACTTGAGTCACCAAACCATTGTATCTCCTCATTCATTCAATACAAGCCAGAATGCCAGCTCAATTGGGTTATGCTCAACTGAGGTTTGATTCATGAATGTTACGGAAAAAGGAGACTTATTGGGCCACAGACTTGATGAGGTTACAGGAACAATGGAAATTTTCTTTGGAAAACAGATTTTATGATGTCTAGGAACCAGGCAGAATAAAGAAATAGCTACAGCTATGTGGGTATTTAGTGATTTAGGGAAAACTAGACAACCATTTCTGGAGTTTTGACATTTCTAGGATTTATGGAATTGAGAGATTTTGATAGCCTTAGCTAATATATCAGAAATTTCTTTAGTAGATTCAGAACAGGATGGAGGAAATAGGAAGGACCTTTTTCCAAAGCCGGGCAACATGGGGACATAGGCCGAATACCCAGAAGGTACAGTTCACAGTCCCCGGAGATGTCACTGTGGCTGGACTTTCAAGCCTTGATAAAGAAGTATCCAGAAAGAGGGCAAACAAGCGAGAGGAGGGGCTGAACACAGCTAGGCGCGTGTGAGTTCAGACCTTGCGGTTCTGTTTGCTTCTGGAGAGCATGAATTTCCTTTTCTCTACTCTGCTCGTTGGGGCAAAGGTGATGGTTTACTGGGTACCTTGCAACATTTGAAGGGGATCAGTTGAAGCTGAGAGGGCCAGGTCTTGATGGTGACAAGTTCCAACAGAAAAACAGTGCGGTGTGGGACTAAGGATAGGAAGAAGTAAGGGACAAAAGAGGGACAAACAGACATCAGAATCAAGCAAGGCAGCAGGGCAGGAGCAGGAAGAGTTTGGAAGAAGGGGCTTCATTCCAGATCTTAATTTTTAGAAGAAAAGAGTGGCATATATTATATGGCAAAAACACAGATGTAAACTAAAATTTGATGTCTGGAGGTTTTAGTTGTTAATATAAGCTAAAAGAAAAATGCTTTGTTAGTAATTTTTCTGTATATTCCCTGTAAACTTTCCTCAAATTTTAGGTACATGAGCATATCTTAAATATATCTGTGAATATATCTTAAGATATTTCTGTGTATGTGTGTGTGAACATATACACTAAAGACTGTATATAGCAAATCTATTTAGATATATATAAATATGGAGGGGGAGAGGGAAAGAGGGAGGGAAGGGGGAAGGTGGATCTTGTTTCTCTGGAAATCAATAGTTTAATATATTATGTTTTACAGAATTAGCTTGATTCCCTTCCCAATTGTGTGCTTTTATTTTTGGATTGCTATTTGCAATAAATGACTCAGAAACGGAAGTGAAAAATCAGTTTACAGTTTGACTAGAGTTTTTTTTTTCCGGGTTGGGTTGTTGTAATTCTTACATAATTTGAGTACAAACCTCTCCGTGTTTATTAGATGTCTGCTGCTAGGCTTCTGTGTGGAACAGCCACACCAGCCCCCAAACTTCCCTGCCTCTGTAATTACATGTGAACTTGTAAGATCAGCAAGTACAATGATTCATCACCCCAAGGTATTCTGCTGAAGGCGACATTGTTACAAGACTATTGTTCCTTGATGAATATATTTATTTTGAGCCTTGGTTAATTTTTTTTTATTTTAAGAATAAGCTCCAGATCTCTATCTGTGCTTATTATATAAGTAATGATAAACACTTGAATGCGTTTTCTACTTTTAAGTTATTCTTCTGAAAAAATGTGAAGGCTGCTGAATTCTTAGCAGTGTCTCTTTAGATGCGTTGCTCTCAGCACTGGCAATACCAGCAACGCCACAACCACTGTCATCATCTGGTCAACTTTGGTGACTGATTATTTCATTGAAGGACTACTGGAAGGTCCAATAACGTTTGAATATCATGGGTTGTATAACAGAATTCTTGCTCTCAGAAAAAGAGAGGAAGTATTAATGGTCAAAATAACTGGAGTTCTTAGTTTTCAAATATGGCCTAGTTGTCAAGTTTTGTTTGTAAGGGAGTTTGCTCCATCCATCCATCCATCCATCCATCCATCCATCCATCCATCCATCCATCCATCCAACCATCCCTTCACCGAGACAGGTCTTACTATGTAACCCTGACAAGCCTGGAACTCACTGTGTAGATGGTACTGGCCTTGAACTCACAGAGCTCCATTTGTCTCTGTCTTCTGAGTACTGAGATTAAAGGCCTGCACCCCACATGCAGCCTGAAGCTTCTTTTATTGACTAATAAGAGGTTTTAAGATGTTACATAAGAGTGAATAGTAACTGTATTTTAATCTCCCCAACCCATTCAAGGACTGAAACTCTATGTGCATAGCCTTCACCTTATGGGAGAGTTAGGGTCTTTTGGTAAAATCTACTGACTCAGCAGAGTCTTCCATTAGAGTTGGGAAGAGTATAGATTCTCTTTCTGTATCCTCTGTCCACATCTCCGGGAAGACATGAAGATGTATGTACTGCTGCTGTTGTTAGTCAAATTGTCTCCCCATAGACGATGTTGGAATCCTTATCTTGGATACCTGTGAATTGACCTTGTTTGGAGAGTGGGTCTTTCTTTGTAGATGAAAATAATTTATGATGAGGTAATTTTTGGATTGGGGGAAGTTTCAGTGTCCTCATTGAAGAGGAGAATTTGGACACAGATATAAGGAGAAAACCATATAACAATAGGGGCAGAGACTGTGTGTGCAGGTCAGGAATTCAAGAAGAGCCTGAAATTGTTGGGAATACCTGGAAAGGCTAGGAAGTTGACCCTGCCCCACCTGGTCTGCCATGTGGTAGAAAGGGTGAAGGAAAGATGCCCTTCTCCGTCACCGGTTACCACCTGCAGCAGATGAGAGAGCTGGCCTTACCAGAGTAGAAGAGCTAGCCCTGACCCTCATCAGCTGCAGGGCATGAGAAAGCAGCCGCTGCTTCCTGTCTGGGAAGCACACTAGAGCTGACCCTATTGCCTGTGT
>LOEQ01001703.1:37520-62676 GCA_001685075.1 Bramus lutescens | reverse complement strand
GAGAGAGAGAGAGAGAGAGAGAGAGAGAGAGATGTGTGTTTAGCCACTGCTGTTGCCAGTCCTAATTCATAATTCCACAGAGGACAGTGTGTCTCCTGCCAGTCTGTGTCTCTTATGTTTCAGCTTGGGGTAGTCCTATTTCAAATGCATTCCTAATCAAGGAGTGTGTGGCTTCTGTGACGAGACATTGGGCATCTCTGTGCATGAAGCCCTGTTTCGGCTGGCTAAACTCTTTGTCCTAAAATTCTAGTCGTTGCCCACAGATGTCCTTATTTGTATCTCCTTTCGTGCTTCATTTGAAAAGTAAGTGAAGAGTGGTTACTTAAAAACTTATTTATTTTTCCATCCTAAATCAAAGTTTCCCCTCATCCCTCCCACCCATCACCCCTCTACCCCTACCCTATCCACTCCTCCACTGTTTCTCCTCAGATGCAGGCAAGCAGACATCGCATGGATATCAGCCAACCGTAGTATATCAAGTTGCAATGAGACCAGGCACCTCCTCTTCTATTAAGACTGGATGAGGTAACCCAGTAAGAGGAATGGGTCCAAAAAGCAGGCATCAGAGTCAGAAACAGTGCCTGCTCTCACTATCAGGAGTCCCACAAGAAGATCATGTTGCACCACTGTAACATATATGTAGAGGGCCTAGGTAAGTCCCATGCAGGTTTCCTGGTTGTCAATTCAGTCTTTGTGAGCCCCTATTAGCCCAGTTAGTTCATTTTGTGGGTTTTCTTGTGATGCCCTTGACCCCTCTGGCTCCTACAATCCTTCCTCCCTTTCTTCCATAGGATTCTCTGAGTTCCGCCTAATGTTTGGCTGTGGTCTCTGCATCTGCTTCCATAAGTTGCTGGGTAAAGCCTCTCTCATGACAGTTGTGTTGGGCAACAATTATGAGAACAGCAGAATGTCATTAGGAATCACTTCATTGATTTTTTTTTCTAGTCGTGTTTGGCACTATCCTAGGTCACTGGGGTATCCCGCCTCTGGGTCCTGGCCCTCAGGGTTGGACTCCCTCTCAGGGTATGGGCCTCCAGCTGGGCAAGTCCTTAGCTGGTTCCCCCCACACACACACACAATTTCTGTGCCATATTTAACCCAGCACATTTTGTAGACAGGACAAATTATAGGTTGAAGGATTTGTGGCTGGGTTGGTGTTCCAATCCCTTCAAAGATGCCTTGCCTGGTTACAGGAGATGGCCAGTTCAGGTTTACTATCCCTCATTGCTAGGTGTCTTAGGTAGGGTTGCCACCATAGATTCCCTGGAGTTTCCCTCGCTGTAGGTTTCTAGCTCATCCCAGAGATAGCCCAGATTTCAGTTATCTCTCCCAGTAGGAGTGGCTACTTTTTTTTTTAAATCTATGTTTAAGTTATCTTCCTCTCAGTCTGTGTAGACCCCTTGTAATTTGCTTCATGCTTTCAGCATAAACATTTACTTAATCCCCTAAGTCTGTACAAAGAACTCTGAACAATATCTTCACATACAAATGAGAATTTTCAATGGAAAGGCAGAAGGTCTACTTTGGCTCCAAAGTTCAGGGCCTGTCACCAGAATGCCTTGCAATGGAGCTGGAGTTTGATGTCCTTGCTGTCCTAGACCCAAGACTGTTCCTTTTCATGAACTCAACATCTGGGTCCTTTATCATCCCTTATAGTGGTTTTCTTGGTTCTCATGCAAGAAAAGGGATACTCTTTACCATTTCTGGAAAGATGGCTGGGTGGCTATATGCAGCCATCAGTACCACGGGGGACCACTGTGGGAATTGGAGCCAATGAAATCTGGCTTTGAGCTTTGGATAGACACTGCTTTCTGATGCTGTGCTTTACTTTGAATACAAAGTATCTCTCTAAAAGGCTCATAAATTAAAATCTTGGTCTCCAGTGCAATGTTCAGATGATGAGAAATAATTGGATTGTGGCATATGGGTAGGAGTCCTGACCTACTCAACATGTTGATACGCAGATGAATTCCCAATCTGAGTTTTTTTTTTTTTGAGGGCTTCCTCTTGGAGGAATGTGAAGGGTGGTCTGGAAGTGTTTGTCTTGTCTATCATCCATTCTTGCTCTCTTGGTCTCTCTTTGGGCTTCCTGGCCGCAATGGGGTAAGTCGCTCTTCTCCACATTCTCATAGTGTAATGTTCGACCTCACTGTGACCCAGGAACAATGAAGACAAGTGACAGTGGACTGAAACCACTGAAGCCATAAACCAAAATGAACCTTCCATCTTCAAGTTGCTTTCTCAGCCATTTTGTCTGAGTGATAAAAAGCTTCTAACATACCATGTGACCTTGATCTGCAGAAACTTCTGAGTTTTACTTTTAGTGACAAGCGTCACACACTCAGTAAATGATACCTGTTATCATTTTCCTGGATGTGGAAGGTAAGGGTTTGTAGCATCCTTCCTAGAAGGGCAGAAAGCAGACGATACTTTTCTGAGTCTGGAAGATTGTAAGCCTGTTTGTCCTATGCACTCCTTGGCTGTCTTTCAACACCAGTCAAAAACTCATGTCTTAAATGCATGCTTGACCTGAGGAGCCATGGTTTTCCTGTGTGACCTGATGTGTGTCTCTGGTTTGTTCAATTTTCACAACTTTCCTGCAGTATCTCCAAGTCAAATGATAAAAAAACATGCATTATTTGTGAATCCAAGAGCAACACTAATTTGACTCTTAAAGATTGTCAAGTCAAAGTTTATTATGTCAATAATAAGGCAGTTGACTTGATGTCCCATACCAAGTTCTCTGACTGTCACTGTGCCTATCACTCCAGCCACTGATATGGGTCGATAGGTTCTTCTGCGATCTGCCTTTCTTCCTGCTGGAGAATTTGATACAGCTCACTGTTCTAACAGCATTCAATGTGTTAGAAGCAGTGGCTTGCAGTCCCTTGCTTCATTTTAACTCATGGACCCTCTTGTTATGGTTCCCTTTCATGAACTGGGCATAGTGCAACCCATTCACAGGGCCTTCATGTTCTCTCTACTCAGTCACTGGAGGTGCTTCATCTAGCACATGGCTGTCAGTGAGAACTTCCATACAAGAGCCCTTTGCTCCTCCCACACCTACTACCCGCCTGAGCTGAGAGCAGAGGGCTTCCACTTATGGTCCTCTAAGGTAGGTGCTTCATGGACTATCGTTACCCCACTATGAGTGAAGCAGCCATTGAATGTGCATAAATTCTCAGCTCTTCATATAGACTTACGTTTCTGGTGTTAAAAAAACTACCCTTTTTAATCGCCTGACTTAGAGCTCTTCAATTTATGTCCTCAATGCTTTTTAGCATGATGGGAAAATTTTTAAGTGTCATTTTAAGTATGTGGGTATTTTGCCTGCATATGTGTCTATGTATCACATATGTACCTGGTGCCTGTGGAGGTCCGAAGAGAGCATTGGATACCCTGGATCTTTAGTTCCAGACTGTTGTTACCTGCCATGTGGGTACTGGGACTCCAACTTAGGTCCCCTGGAAGAACAGACGATGCTCTTAACTGACCAGACATTTCTCTAACCTCTCAGCATGATTTTCTTTTATAAAGCATGAAAACTGCAAATGTGGCTACTTCCCTCCCTTCTCACCTGCTCTTGCCACTTGGAGATGTTTAGACTCCATTCATCGTTTGTCAGTGAGAAGCCCTTATGAGCTGAGCTCGGCCAGCACTTCCTTCTGCACATCTCATTGCTCTACAGTTTTTTCTCTCTCTCCTTTCTGCAGAGAGCTCATGGGCATCTCATGCTTATCCAGGCTTCCTGGTCTTCCCTTAGCTGCAGGTCCTCAACTCGCCTTGTTACCTCAATGAACTCACAAGCCTTGTCTTGTCCTAGGAAAGAGATGCATTTTTCTCTCTGCTTCCATGAGTCCTGAATTACTTATTTTACATTTATTGAAGATATGAAATATAAGAGAAACAACGCATTAAAAATCAAATAGAAAATCTTTTTTGGCTTCAGCATATGAATATATTCATTTTGAATAAATATTTCACCTACCTACTTAGAGTGAGGTAAATTACTTGGTTTTAGCCAAAGAACAGCTTGAATCAACTATTTTTGCATTTCTCCATCTCAAAAGATGCATGGTGTATTGATTTATGGGACTGAAGAGGGACTGTATCCCACATTAAAGGGAATTAGTTGCCTTGTTCAGTTTCCAGCACCCACATGGCAGCTCAAAAACACATGTAGCTCCAGCTCCAGGGGATCCAATGTCCTCTCTGGCCTCCACAGTTACCTGCAGTCATGCACACACGCACACACGCACATACACAGACACTCATGGTTAGAAATTATAAAAATAAACAGTTTTTTTTTAAAAAAAAACAGTGAATAATATCAGTAATCAATAGAATGGAAAAATAAAAAGTCTGGCCTCCTCTGATGCTGAGAAGGATGGGAAGTAGCAGTTAGGATGCTTATTTATGATTAGTGGGTGTCTAAATGCCTTAACCCTTTTGGAAAGTAGTCAAAAAATACTTACTAGTGAAATACAGAACTTATTTATCATCCAACAGTGCCACTGAATTCCATTTTTTTGCATTTTCCCAAGAGAAATGAAATACCAGCCACAAAGCACTTGCACAGGGGTGTTCATTACAGCTTACATTGTAATAAAGGCAGGAAGCAGCCTAGCTGTCCATCTATAAAAAGAATGGTCAGGGAAACAATGGTAAATATGATGTATTCAAATGCTGAAAGCCACTGAGCAATAAAGATAACAAATTTTTCATGTATGCAGGGGCATGCAAAAATGTCTCAAACATAAGACATATGCCCAATTGAAAAAAGTAGACAAAGTTAGTATTTTATGGCTCCATTTTTATGAAGTTCCAGAGCAAGGAAAATTATCTATGATGACAAAATCTAAAAATGAGTGATTATCTCTGGAGGAGTGTGGGCTGTGAGATGCTGGAAAGGAACATAAGGGAGCTTTCTTAAATGATAGGAATATTATATAACTTGATAAGGATTTGGTTAAGCTGACATGCATTTGTCAGGTTCTTCATGCATGACCCTGGAGAGTTTGTATTTCACCAAACAGGAATTTTCATCTCAAAGAGGTGCTAAACTCCAGCTAATGATGTGCATGGTGGAGTACATGAACAAGGTTCTGATACTGCAGGTTACTTTATGATGCATTAAAAATAGGATGGACTTACAAATGAAGAGTGAGCACACAAATACAAGAAGGTAAATAAAGGAGATGTTGGGTACTGGCTTCAGCTGGAGGGGTCTGGATGCTCACTGTACAGTTCCTTCAACTTTTTAACATCTTTAAAATTTACACAATAAAATATTGTAAAAATAAGCAGCCAATAAAATAGATATCCAACAAATTCATTAATTTGAACATATATTTTTACTGAATGTTTTTCATGAGATAATCAAGTTAAATAGAAATTTATTGCCAACTCATAATGAATTACAAATAATATATTGTCTTCAAAGAGTGATTTCGAATAGCAATATCTCAGAAATATTTTACATTAAAATGTGTGTGTGTGTGAGTCAGGCAGTGGTGGTGCACACCTTTAATCCCAGCACTTGGGAGACAGAGGTAGGTGGATCTCTTTGAGTTTGAGGTCAACCTGGTCTACAGAGTGAGTTCCAGGACATGCTTCAAAGCTACAGAAAAACCCTGTCTTGAAAAAAAAAATTGTGTCTGTGTGGATGGTCATGGTATCACTAGAAAGTAGAGCAATATAGGCCATTCTCATGGTTTGTCAGTAAGGACAGCACAGTGAGGTCCATCAACAGCTCACAAACACCCAGCAACACCCAAGGCATGGTGATAAAGGCAAGCACATGGGAGTGGAGAAATTAACATAGATGTGGAGGAGGCCAATATTCTGTAGTGGATAGCTGGTCAGGGAAGTGAATGATAACTCCCAGTCATCCACTAGGATTTGCTGGAAATTCTTCTAATGGAAGGCGGTGAGGCTGCCCAGATGGCCCGGCAAGCAAAGAGTCAGCCATGCAAGCATGAAAGCAGAGTTTGGATCCCCAGCACCCACGTAAGAAGTGGGCACAGTGGCACACATGTGTAACACTGACAGTGGGGGGTGGGGAGACAGAAGGATCCCTGAGCCTAATTAGACAGCTAGCCTAGCTAAATTGATGATCTGCAGGTTCAGGGAGAGACCCTGTCTCAAAAGATAAAGGTAGAGAGTCTGGGCATGGTCATTCATGCCTTTAATCCCAACAGTCTGTAGGTAGAGGTGGGTGGGTCTCTCTGAGTTCAAGACCTGTCTGATTTGTAGAGGAAGGCCGGACCAGCTAAGGCTACATAACAAGAGAGATAATTAAACAATAACAATGATTCAAACAAAACAAACAAACAAACAAACAAACAAAACCTAGAAAATAGAAATACCTAATACTGACTCCTGGTCTCTATGCTCCGTCTCTGTGCTCACACGTTCACACATGTAATATGCAGGTGTATGGTAAGGTGTCCTGCAGTCATGGTGATGGCTATGACATGCAGCTGTCAGTGGTGGCTACATAAGCACTTGTAGCAGAGTTCCTAGGCATCACTTAATGGTAGAGCCTGTCATTGCATGTGAAGTTCTGAAGCCATGTCTCAGAATTCACCAGGGAGGGTCCAAGGTATGAGGCTTTCCTGACATACGGCTTTGGCAGGACGTCTGGCCTCAATTCTTGGTTTCTGTTTGCATTTTGAGCTCATTTCTTTAGTAGCTGTGTTGAATCCGTGAGTTATCAGTGGCTTTCATTGAACTTAATTTTCACTGAAACTAGCCGGGGTTGGGCTCCCAATGATTGACATCTGGAAGCTTTTCTGGTGCGCTGATTTTCTGAGATCCACGATCCTGTTCTACCTCTACCACGCAAGCATCCTCTATGTTGCAGCAAATGCACTGGCTGTAGGGAAGTCCCGCTGTTGTTCCCTGAAGCCCTTTAAGCTTCAGCTTTAAAAGTCTAGGCTTCATATACCCAGCTGCAATCAACTGTGTTTCTAATCAGAAACTTGTGGTGCAAGTATCTCTTGATCATTTGCGGTGTACTAGCTAGGTGATGGGTAGGCTTTGGAGACACAAGGCTAAGTACATTCCAGTTGTTATTTGGTAGCCATCAGGGCTTGGCTCCAGGACTCCACATACCAAATACACAGGTCTAAAGTCCACTGTGTCTAATAGCACAGTATTTGCATACAACATAGACACACCCTCTTATAATCAAGTCTAAATTTGTCATAATGCTTCATACAATGTAAATTCTATATATTGTCTATAAATTTTCAGTTCAGATACAAATTTGAAAAAATTAATTTAATTTTTTTTTTAAATTGAACTCACCGATGTGTAGCTTGTGACCATGGAGGACAGATGGACTTGATAGTGAACTTGATTTCTAGTCACAAGAATTACAAGCCATTTACTTTTTTATACTGCAGTGTGACACAGTCAGTCTGGCAGCACAGTGTTTAGCCATGTGAAGGAAGCAGCATTTCAACGAATGGCTAGCACCGAGGTGGGGAAGGTGGCATGGCACAGTGGGTAAAGTTGCGTGGAGAAGCTTGACTTCTTGGCTTATCACCCAGCAGCTGCTTACTGTGTGAAATGGGTATCACCCAGCCCCTATTCCCTGTGTGAAATGGAAACAATTACTCAATCCTTGCCCCCAAATTAATTTATATTATTTGCACAAATGGGTTTATTATAATATCCCCACAATGCATATCATATACTTTTATCATATCCATGCACCTTACTATCCTTTCTTACCTTCTCCCTCACCCCCCCCCATCTTCATGCTCCCTCTTACTCTCATCTGCATTCCCCTCTAAATTGCACATACTGGAGAAGTGTGATAGTGGTCTCAGCAAGCCTGGTAGAGCAGGGCCGTATCACAATCCTTTCCATAGCTTCTTGAGGAACCTCCACACGGATTTTCACAGTGGCTGGGGCACTTTCCATATCCTCCAAGGGAAGGTCCTTGTCTTCACATAGTCTTACCAGTGTTTGCTACTGCCTTGATAAAAGCCAAGCTGACTGGGTGAGGTGGGATCTCCATGTTGACTGGGTGAGGTGGGATCTCCATGTAGTCTTTCTTCATTTGCATTTCCCAGATGGCTTGAGCTGGTGAACATTTTCCACATACTGGCCATTTGGTCTTCTTTATTGGAGAGCTTATTTGGTGATCCTAGCAGGAGAACACAGCTATTTGTATACACTTGACTGAAGACTGGTCCTCCTCTATTTGGGGAAGTACAGCTTTTGGGGGTGATGTACATGAAGCAGGGAGGGAGGGAGGGGACACCAGCCTAACCAGCCAGATCAGTCAATTCAACCCTCCTGATCCATGGGTGACAGATGTCACATTGGGTCTTTGTCACTTGCTCTTTACTTGAGAAGTGTCTGTCTCTTCATTTATTCTTCATTCTATTCATTGGGTGCCTTGTTTGCTCTTTGGTATTTATTTATTTGTTTATTCATTTATTTTGAGTTCTCTATTTTCTGGGCATTAGTCCTTTATTGGATAAATAACTGGGAGAGATTTCTCTCCCATCCTGTAGGTTGTTTTTTTACTTTCTTAACGTGTTCTGCTCATTTGTCAGAACGTTGTAATTGGGTGCATTCCCTGCTCTAGCTACAGTTCCTTGAACATCTGCCGTCCCTCTCAACAGAGCATTTCTTGTGCCTGTCTTGACATGCTCCCTCTATGCTCCCTGCTCATGGGGTCCAGGGGTCCTTTGTGAAGGCCGTAGGTGGGTTACAAGTTGATTTTTGTGCAGGGTGAGAGAGAGATCTGCTTTTAGTTTTGTACACGTGAAGTCCAATTTCCCCAGCACCACTTGTTAAATGAAGCTCATGCTTTCTTTAGTGTGTTTGTGTAGCAAAATGGCAGCCTCTTTCACAGACTGGAATGCCAGAAGTTTTATGCAACTTCTTTGATTAGCATAACTTTCAAGAGAAGGTCTTGATAAACTAAGTTCCTTCTATGTTGTCTCTGCCTATGCTGTCTCCTCTGTTTTGCCTTTCCTGGTCCAGTTCTTTTACATTATTATTGAAATAAGTAGGCAGACATGACTTTTCTCCTAGGATAGAACTGGCCGTGTGTTCTGCCCCCCTTCAGCACCTAGCATGATGCTAGCTAGCAGTATTTAAACTGTATTTTGGGTTGCAGCGTTCTTTTAGGCCAATCATCTTCAAGGTATTTTCCTGTACTTTCCCTGGCCTGAAGTGGTGTCGTAAACTAGGTTTGAGAATCGCTCCCTCTTAGTGGCACAATGTGATCTTTACACATACTGTTCACACGTTGCCAGTTTCCTGCCCACCCATGGGTGTTCGCCACACCTGGCACAGAAGTAGGCTTGAACAGAAAAACACTCACAAAGTTTCCTGAGTCATCCCTGAATTATTCCCCACCCCCATGATGACCGAGAAAAATGATTAATAACTCCAGTTGTTATCTGATGGTCTTCCCTGCATGTACTTCTTTTAGACCTGGATTATTAAATCATTATGCAGATTCTTCAGCCCATTTTAGGTTTTAAAAATATGTCATAAAAAGTATTTTTATTACCACTGGAGTCTTTTTCAAAGTATCCTCAAGTGATATTTGGTCTAGATTTCAGTTTACAACCAACCTGCTGCATTCTGTGGTTTTATATGTTTTCCTTATATGGGCTAATTTTCTATCACTAAAAACTGATTTTTATTCCTATAATTATCATTTTGGCCATCAGTTATACAGAATGGGTTCTGTTTGTTTATTCCTGGAAGGGATTTAATTGGCTTTGGAGTGAATGCTCTCTTCCCAGTCTTATGTACGACTGTGTTTCTGAATGTGTAAATTCTGATGAGGTGTTGTGACAACAGTCCCCAGGCAGATTAGTTTTTCTTTTGCTAGTCAGTTACTTCTAGCCCCACCTTAACGCATTTGTTTATGTTGAAATCAATGGCCAGCAGTGACACCAAATAAAGATTGGTAGATTGCAGTTCTGGTGTGGTCTGGTACAAAAATCACTGTGTGGCTTATAGTCATGGGAGTGTTTAGGGACCCTAATTTCCTCATCTGCAAAATAAAGAGCGATTACTTACCCAATGAATGTTTGCAAAGTAGTATCATGTGGTGGGCACGGTGCCACTCCCTGGAAAACATGTAGTCTAGCTTGAAATCAACTCTAAGGCCCTCAGCGAGCTCAGCACTGTCCTGTGACATTATGACCTGTCTGCTTACTCCCAATGATCTTTTGAAGGAAGCAGAAAAAACCAATCTATAATAACCGAAGTTTGTTTCTGACTTTTTGGGGACTTACAACAAATACTTCTCATTTGCTCTAATGGGAATTCCATTAAACAGGCCTGAAAGGATTTAGGTCAAAAGCTACGTCCCATTTGAAAGCTAGTCTCTGAATACTCTTGGGAATACATTTTGCATCTCAGCTTTTAAAACACAATTTTTTTTTTAAAGAAAAGATTTAAAGCAACAGTTGCTGATCTTCACTTAGATGTGGGAGTCAGCATTCAGACAATACTTCCGGAATTGCAAGACGGTATGTGGGTTATGGCAATAACAGTCAGTAAAGTGCTTTTTGTGCAAGCCTGAGGAACTGGGTTTGGATCCCCTTATCCCGCATAAAAAGCCAGGTATGGTGGCATACACCTGCATTTGCCATGCTGAATCGGTAGAGACAAAAGGACCCCGGGGAGCTCCCAGGTGGATCAACTTGATTCCCAGGTGAGAGACCATGCATCTAAAAATAAGATGGAGAGAGGTTGAGGAAGGGACCTCAAACTTGCTTGTCCACGGTTTACTAGTGTTTCCAGAGTCCTTAAAATATTTATTCCAAGTATGCCACTTCTTTTGTGTTTCATTTAATTTAAAGTGTGGCACTTGTTAAGATGCCATATGGTAGGGAGTGAGGAAAAGTTGGAATTCGCTAAGGTCACTTCGGGTCTATTGCAGATGGGAGCCACCCAGCAGGGCTGTTTGCAGCAGGTGACAGCTAGCTATCAAGGAATAGAACATAGAGGGAATAATGCAGGCAACATGGAAGAAAGTAACCACGGAGATAGTAGGAAATTCAGAGAACATCCTGCATGAAAATCAACTCCTAACAAGGTTTCGTCTGATTTTGGGGGAAGTAATAAAGTAGTAAATGTTAATTTTTGTCTGTTTTTCAGACTCTTACCAGTGATAATAGTTCTTATTTCAATTCTTAATGACCACACTTGCCTTTCTTTTCTGCTCATGAATATTCGCATTAAAATTTCTAACCACCATGCCTCTAATTTCCTTGTCTCTTTAAATCAATCTTCTAAAGATTCAAGAACAATAGCCAGTTGCTGGAAGGAAGCGTGTTTCGGCCTGTGACACAGACATATTGACACGTATGCGAGGGGACTGGAGACTGGACTCCAAAGCAAAGTGAGGGCAAAAACTGCTAAGATTTGAGTGGAGAGGAAGACTAAGCCTCAGGAAAGGGGAAAGCTTTGCATCTTCCTTAAAAGATAGTAAAATTGCCAGTGGTAGTGGCAAACGTCTTTAACCCCAGCACTTGGGAGGCAGAGGCAAGTGATCTCTGAGTTTGAGGCCAGCCTCGGCTACAGAGCTGGATCCAGGACAACCAAGGCTACACAGAGAAACCCTGTCTAGAAAAACAGAAACAAACAAACAGATAGTAAAACTAGGACACATGGAAATATAGGGAAGGAAAAAAATATTACTATGAGGTAGAAAGTAGAATTGGCTTGCAATGAACTGAATTTTGGTTCAATTTTCTCTAATTCCTAGTTTCCTCTGTAAAAATGTGGGAAACTAATAGCAGAACCTTGCTTCAGGCTAGTTTGTGGTTAAAAAGGATTAGTCGGATGTCAATTCTCTGCCCAGCTGGGCTGACACAGGCCTCTTCCTCTTGAATGCGTGTGTAGAAGAGATTGGAGCAACACTAAACAGTGGACCACAGACTTTGTCCTGCTTCTGTTATTTGTTAGTTTTCAAAACTTGCTCAACCTTGGTTATTTCTTCTGTAAAATAGGGACAATTATGACATCAGTTTTATAGGAACCGTGTGAAGAAGAAACAAGCTAGTTCGTGTAGAGTGCTTGTAAAATATGCGTTGCCCAAATGTTTGCTTTTTAATGACCACAACTGATGACCAATGATTAACAGAGTTGCTGTTCTTGCAGGAACCCAGGATTTGGTTCCCAGCATCCATAATAGCAAGTAGTTCACAACCGCTTGTAACTCTACTTCCAGGGGGATACTGTGCTGTCTTCTGCCTCTGAGAGCACCTGCACACATATTGTGCACGTACATACACTTAGGCACACATATACCTAAAATAAAAAAGAATTAACTAAAAATAGCCATTTTTTTTTTCAGATCTCTGTGAGTTTGAGGTCAGCCTGATCTCAGGTCTGCAGATCAAGTTCCAGGACAAACAAGACTACATAGAGAAACTGCCTTGAAAAACTAAAACCAACCAACCACCCAAACAAACAAAAAAAACAAAAAGAAAAAAACCAAATTTTTAAAATTAAAAAGTGTTTCGGTGTGTGTCTGTGTGTTTATGTCTGTGTGTCTGTGTGTACAGGTTTGTGTGCACATGTATGCAGAGGCCAGAGGTCAATGTCTGGTGTCTTCCTCAATTACTCTTCACATTATTTTTGAGACAGGATTTCTCAATGAATCTGGAGCTAGCTGATTGGCTAGCTCGTCCACCCAGCAAGTCCCTAAGAGCCTCTTGTTTCAGCATCCCCAGAGCGGGAGGGTGGGGATTGATTATAAGCACATGCCTGGCTTTTCCACGTAGATGATGGGGATCAAACTCAGCTTCTCATCTTTACAAGGCAAACACTTCATACACGGAGCCATCTCTCCAACCCCCACTACTATTTTTGAGCAGGTACAGAGGATCCAGGGGTGGACTGGAAGGTGGGAAGAGGACCAAGTGTGGTAGAAAAGGGGTTCTGATTGGTTGGTGGTTTCCAAACGGGAACTGAGTGGGGAAGAGCTGAGGAGAGACCCAGAGGGAGTAAGACTAGCTAAACATCAGTAGACGCTGCTGCTTAGAGACCCGAGAGCCCGATGAGCAATGGTGGGAGGAGGGGAGGAGAGAAGCTGCTACTCATTTACACTGGAGACGAAGTCTTCAAACCCTAGTGTGCATGACTCACCTAGGGAATTAGAACGTGGATTCTCCTCTGATCAGTCTGGATGGACCCAGAGATGCTGCCATGATTAACCAGATCTCAAGAATGGCGGAGGATGTGCTGGTGATACCAGCAAGGATGCCGAGGGAAGACAGATGGGATTTGATGACTCACTGGTCATGAGAAGAAAAAGGCATTTTTGCTTGTTTGCTTTGTTATCATTTATTGTTTGAAAGGAACTAAATCAGGAAGAAAGATGAGTTTACCCTTCTGGGATTGGTTTCCTGAACTTGGCATTATGGGATGTAAAACAGTGTAATGATAAAAGGTTAGATGAATTTTCAGATCAGGGTTGACCCCTTCTTCACAATTGTGAAAAGATGACTCTGGGGTTTGTCCTTTGTTCTCTGGTCTCTAACTGGGAGGCTGCAGAGAATAGGTTAGGAGGCTGCTGCACAGATTAATGGAGACACTCTGTTGAAAAAACGGGGGTGCCACTTACTGTAGGAGTAGAAATCCTCTCTGTAGATTTCACAGACTGGAAAGCGTAACACAGCTCCCAGTGAGGCCCATGTGGGCCTTTTCGCATACGACTTTTCTATTCATATGTAGGATACCTCAGCTGATTCTGTGTTTTGACAGCATTCTGAACTTTGTGTTTTCTAATTATTCCTTAGCTGACATAATTTCAGGGCCAGGATTGGCAGCGGCTCCCCCAGGGCAGCATCCATTAGGAAAGTGCAATAGTTAGATTCTTCCTTTTAAGGAAGCGACGATCTGGATTAAAGAGGAAAATATCTGGTCAAACCTTATAATCACAGCCCAATAAAGGTAAATAGCAGGTGGTGGGGCAGGCTGTGAACTCTTCCTTAGTTTTCCAACCAGCAGCAGCATTCTGATGACTGGAGAATTAGCTCTTCAGAACTTAGCTTCATCTTTGTGTTGAATATAAAAGGACTGGTAGAAAGTAAATATTTTCCCCTTAAACTTGATCTGAACTTTCAAAATTGTCCTTACATCTATTGCCGGTGTAACTTTTTGGTGTGTTTGTGGTATTAAGGATTGAACCCAAAGGCCCCACATATGTTAGGCACAGGCTCCATCACTGAACTACACCTTTAACTACATCTGCCCCTGTATGTAATTGAGTCTGTAAGACTTTTAGGAACAAGGTCAAACTGAAAGGAACGAATTTATTACCTACAAAAACTTATGGAACATACTTTATTCTGAAGGCCTCATTAATAGCCATTTACAATATTAACAGATGGTGGTTATATTACCATGTCCCTGGACTAGCCAAGAACAATGGTTTATCTCTTGCTTCGTGAAAGAGATCAGAAAGCAACAAAGATAAATAAATAAATTCCAAGCCACATTATCAAGATGCTATTGCAGATATAATGGAGATAAAGAATCTAAGGACTCATTAAGTTCTAACTGTTTCAAAAACAACTTATCCTTTCCCAAAACTAAATTACATAAAAGTGGGTTTTTTTTATTTGTTTTGGGCTCAACGACAGGGACACTAATAACACAAATTTGGAGAAGGGTCTTCATTGGTATCATCTGAGTCCAAAGACATTTGGAATCACGTGTGAATTCATTGCTAAACATACCATCTAAATTCCTGCCCCACCTCTCTGCATTTTCTTGTCTCCAGCCTCCTTCATTGCTGTACTCCAATATTTTCATCCAGCCTAAAAACATCCCACCTTTGGAGGCTGTCAAGGCTCCAGAAGGAAAGCTCTGCTGCCAACATTATTCTAACTTTGCTTGAGTAGTTGGCTGAAACCCTTGCCAACCTATTTACCTTAATTAGCTCCACAGGTATGGTTCTCTCAAGAGGAACTCTAAGTGTAGTTGACTCCAGATTCAAAAAGGGAAACCCTCCATCTCATGAAATTACAGAACCATTAAGGCTTTTTGAGGCCTCCTCATAAGCAATACCAGATTTCTTCTTCAACTGAAAAGCTAAGCCCCCGTCTAAGAGTTTGTGTGCACGTGGAGCTAATCACCATGAGGCGCCAATACTTAATGACTGATCCTTGCTAGGACAGTAGTTGTCGACTGAGCGGATTCCACCATCTAGGTGTCTCCTCCAAAGAATCCCTGAGACTTCTACGTAGATGCATTATTATTTGACACCTCAATTCTCCCCTTCTTGTTGTATTCAGTGTCCCTAAGCATAATCTATCCAATAATTTGAGAAACGAGGGAGTTATCCAGCAATCCTCCATTCCCCTGCACACAATCATTTCCCAATACCTGTTGGTTTTTCCATCTTACACATGTGTCGCCTGTTCTCTCCCTGGCCCCTTCTGGGGATCCCTTTTAGCTTTTAGCTTAGGCTTGACATTTCTCTCTGGGCATACATGGCAGCATGCTAAGGGGTTTTGCTGCCTCCAATCACAGCCTCCTCTATCATGATTTCAATGACTCTTCACCCAGGCTTTGCTAGGTCCTTTGCGTAGAATCCACAGCTTCCCACGATCCAGTTTTAATTAGGTTCGTCTCCTACCTGCTGCCCGTTGGTTCATGCTTCAGCTGAAGCAGGGTTCCTCAGTCTCAACACTGTTGACGTTGTGAGTCAGATAACTCTTTGTAGTGGGGTAGTGCTGTGTGTTGTGGGGTGTTTTAGCATCACCCCATGTCTGTCCCTTCTGACTGTCAGTACTTCCCCTTTCTCCCAGTTTTGGGAACCCAAAGCAAAATAAAAACACAGGACTTGGATGATTGCAGTTGGATCTGACCTGAAAGCTTTTCCTGTAGCCCAGCTTTCAATCATGTCCTTGTGGGGAGGGGCCAAAGCTCCCCTGAACTTATAAACAGGGGATGAGTGCTGAATCCTTTTCTGCACATACTACGCTATCAAGTGCCTCTATTCCCATGCTTCTGTTTATCCCATATTCCTTTTCTTTTATTTAACATAGGGAAGGAGTTTGTCTTTCTGTCTGCTAACTTCACTGTTTTCCCTGAAGAAGGATGAGCATCTGATTGGCCAAGTTCGAAGGACTGATTGGAACCAAGTGTGAAGGAAGGAGGTCCATTTCTTTGAAAGGCCGCTCGTAAGTGTGTAACCCCATTAGTAAATGAACCCGTGTTTAAAAAATATAAACAATGCAGAATATAGCATTGAAAAGGGAAGTGTCCTAGAGTCAAAGGGTTGTGCTTAAAACAAAATGGACATTACCCTTTGGAGCCCTGTGTGCTGGCTCTGAGGCTGTGGACAGAAGATTGATGTTAGGTTAGCTCTAATCTAAACGTGGGGCAGTCTTGACTTCATGCTGTGTGTCAGGGTTATGAGAGGAGGTGATTTGCACTTCCTGTCTGTCTAGCTCAAAGAGATGTCAGCAACACTCAGCAGAGGCCACGGTCAACTCTCACTCCACCACCCCTTCCTCACCTCTTCTGGTTCTTCTTCTTCCTTCGCTCTAGAAGACGCCACTCATAATCAGAGCTATTATCAGGAAGGAGAAGATCCTGACATTTTGTGACTTATCATGTTTTCGGTTCCCAGGTGAGTCTGAGATTCTGCTTTACAGGGTCAAGGGTCAGGGTAAGGAGCAGGGGAAGCCATCCGTGAGTGAAGCCCTGAGTGAATGTGTGTTGTTGATATGGGCACAGTCAAGTCAAGGGCCCTACTCTCAGGCCTGTGGGAAAATGGCAAAGCCACCACATGTGTCCACCCTAGGATGGTGCTCAGGGGGAAATGATGACGCCTTCCCTTCTGGTCTAAGTGTGAATGTCCACCATAACCACACTCCATATTTGTGGCCTGAAGACTGCTCCCTTACAGAAGCTACTCTGAGGTTAGCTATGCCCGTCTCCTTGATTCGCTATATTCCATACACCTTACCTTCTTGTTTATATCCCCTCCTCCTCGCCTAACCATATCCAATAACACTCCTGGTCTGCTCAACTCTATATAACAAACATGCTGAGCTTCTGGAGCACTGTAGTTTCTCAATCTAAGACCCCAGCCCAC
Source organism: Bramus lutescens (assembly GCA_001685075.1). Classification (NCBI taxonomy): domain Eukaryota; kingdom Metazoa; phylum Chordata; class Mammalia; order Rodentia; family Cricetidae; genus Bramus; species Bramus lutescens. Next base: position 45,572 of record LOEQ01001703.1, on the reverse strand, counting down.
CCTACCTCAGCTTTCTATCCTTCTGTCTGTGTGTCTGTCTGTCTTTTCTTCATTCCTTTCTGCCCCAGTCAGGTCTGTCCCTGGAACCATGCAAGCATGTGGTAAGTGAATCATGAGATCTGTGTTTTTGAACCTTCTGGACCTGGAGTCTGATGGGCCGTGAATTAAAATGGGAAGCACTTGGGTGCCCGCTCAGAGCAGCGCCTCACATTCACAAGGATGGAGTACCTATCTCTTCAAATTCCAGGTTACACGGAACCTTTAGGGCAGATGCAAGGAAAAATGTCTCTATACATGAACGACCTAGAGGTTTGAAAAGGATTTCAAAACGAAGTCCTTGAAGAGAAAACACAAGCAAGGACATTTTCTTAAGGTAGCAAAACGATGCTTGGTGGTAGGGGGAAAGTGACTATTTTTATAAAACCAAATAAGCGAACAAAGGGTGAGAGAAATCCTTTCTACTCAAATTCAATTCTAGAGACTTCATCCTTTCAACCGGGAATTTAAAAACAGCCTCCCCATTCTGCTGATGATTCTTTTAAATCCTCCACCATCCCTTCAGATCTCATCGGAGTCACTAAGAATGGTAACGTGTTGACAGCCACAGAATCAAAGGCAACAGCGCACATTGTAANAAAAAAAAAAAAAAAAGCTTTAAAAACTGTAATCGAAATAAACCTGGACACCAAATTCTATCTGCAGCAGATCAGAATAAAAATTCTGTCTGCATATGGACAGGGACTGCAAGGGAACAGGGGAAAGACTCAACAGTTTGGTTGGTAGGATGGCAGGATTTTGGGTGAGTTTTCCTTCTTTAATTTTGAGTTTTGTTAATGTTTTTGTAATGTTTGTAATAAACAATACTGTAGCTGCGGCAGTCGAACTTGCTGACTAACTATTGTTAGAAAGAGCAGCTTTGCATCACTCTGTCAGCGCTGAAACTGCTGCCTCAGGCAGACAGTCTCCAGCAGTGATGACATCAGATAACCTTGACCACTAAGTCAGCTCCTTCCAGTCCATACAAAGATTTTTTTTCCCCCCACCACAGCTGACTCATTCAGACAGGCACAACAGGAGTGAGTTCAACTAAGTTCATAATGAGGGTTTGGGGGTGATTTTGTTGTTTTAATTTAAAATTTTTAATATGGTTGGTTGGTTACATTCGACCTAAGGAAGGCCGAAGATGAAATCATCTCCTGCAAGAGAGTGAAAAACTCCGGGTCCTGTGAAGAGCATTTGTCAAAGTGTGTGTGAGTGCGTTGGAATCCATCTTGAGGGAAATGTTAGCACCGCACATGAGAACCCCTGCGGCTTACCTTTGTGCAGAAATATAGTGGCAAGAACGCAAGTCAGGCTCACAGAGACGTGCCAGTGGCGTGCCAGCCGCTCTTCCGGCACATCTGCTATTCCAAGCATGCGCATAATCAGCACCGCAGACGACTGGCGCTCCAGGCACTTGTCAGTGAAGCCCATCCTGAAGTGACTTGCGACTGCTTGCCCTCCAAAGGCTCACCTTAGATGCAGGATGCTTCCGGGAGATTATTTCATGGCTAGCCCGATTCTGTGTCGCTGCCCTAATCTCCATTGTAGTAATTTGGTGTAGTGTCAGACAGTGAGGCACGTGGGTAGGGTTGCCTCTGTGCCTGACAGAGATGCTTTCATGGAGCTAAACGTCTGGGATTATGCAGTATTATCTCTTACCCTCTCTGAGGATCAATGTAAGGACTGACTCTTGGAATAATGTGTTTGCCTTCCTCCCTTTTTATTTTCCTTTGTTATATTTTTCAGATGCCATTGCTGTGGATGTTTTATAGTATTACACCTAAAAGTCTCTCCTTTAAAAATTGATGTAAGGGCTGGATGTGGTGGTGCATGCCTTTCATCCCAGCACTAGGGACATAGAGGTAGGTGAGTTCAAGGTCAGCCTGTTCTACATAGTGAATCCAGACCATCTAGGGCTACAAGGTAAGACCCTGTCTTTAAAAAATGATGAAAAGTTCCTTCTGGACTGAGGACATCAGGTTGTTAAATTGTGTTTCTTTCTACCTTCAGCTACCATGGAACTCATGCTTAATAATCCTGCTACTCTTCTGAGAACAGCTTCTCATGTATTAGAGAAACAGATGTGTTCAGCTGGAACATGTGGGCAGAAAGGAAGAGCCCACTGATGCCTGTTCAGTTACAGTGCATACTATGGCCAGGACATATGTTTCCAACTCTAATGATCTCATTAGAAATTTTTTTTCTCCAAGAATTTGTTGTTCCTAAAGTGCTAGTTTTTCATAAAGGAAAAATGCATTTCATTTTCTATAAATATCAAAATTAATTACTCATCGTTATAACTATTCATTAAAATTTAAAATTAGATAAGGATGTTCTTCGTGGATTTTCAAGTCTTGAAGAGATTCATTTTATTATAGCATCTAGAGCATTGCTATTTAAGGAAATCATGACATAAGGTTCATAACTAAATTAACTCAATACCTTCGCCCAAATTCCAGGAGGAAATTAGTGAAAGATGGTAGGTGAGTGTCAAGAAGGGAAGCTGTGAACAACGGTGGAGAACCATTTCTGTGCCTCACCTCTATGAGCACACCAGGAGCAGAATTCATTCATTCGCTCTTTCACTCACTCAACCTGAGGGCCTAGCATCATCTAGGGATCAGTTTAGGTGTCGAGGATACACCAAACAGAACAGGTTGAACCGCCCCAGCCTTGCCCTCCTGGAATATGTATTTTCGTGAGGCAAGACAGTCAATAATAAAAATACATAAAGAATTCCATGGCATGACAGTTGGTGTTCATCGCTATGGAGAGAGTCAAGTAGGTAAGGGAGAGAGTGAATGGTGTGGGGGTGGCATTTGCTATTTTAAACAGCGTGATCAGGTGGCATCTGAGCAGAGATCGGAAGGAGAGAGTTACGTGAATGTCTCCAGGAAGAGTTTCCATGCCGAAGGAACAGTTTCTGCAACACTTGTAAAGCAGGTGTGTGCTTGGTACATTTGAGGAAAGCCGGGAGACAGGTAAGGCGGGAGCAGGTAGTGAGGTGGCCTCTAACGTCCATCCTTTCTTATTTCTCTGTAGCCCACATACTGTAGACCAATGTGAATATCCTTTCCTGAACTATGTTTTCAAATAAGCATCGATCTATAGCTGCCTCCTAAATTAGACTGTAAAATCCTTGAGGGCTAGAAGGCATTATCTCTTGCATTCCCAGAAGCACTTGACACAGGCTATAGGCCCTTTGTACAGCAAGCACTCAGAGAAGAATTGCTGGTTGGATAATTTTGCTCATGAGGTTTCCATCTTTCTCCACACCATGAACAACATGGAGATGGGAAACTCATACTCTACTTAACCCTTTAGAGTGACTGAGTTAACAGACTAGTTTCAATCTTGATATTCTTAAGGAATGAGTGGAGAGAAGCTATTCAATGAGGAGAAGAAAATGTGCCCATATCACACCATTCTCCACTGAGATTCTATCTGGGTATAAGTCTATTTCAACAAGTTGAAAGCGTATGCCCATCAAATATTGTGGGCATTAGAATATAAAGAATGTCAAGTTGGTGACTTCAAAGAACAGAACACTATCAAGGATTAGACTTTCTGTTTTTCTAAAGTACTTCCAATAATGAGAGAATCACATTAATTTATGTCTATTATGTGTGTGGACTTCACAGACAACTAGTAACAGCAGTTCAATAAGTTCCTTGTCACAGTCAGTTAGAGGTTTAATAATACATGTCCATCTGTTCATCCATCCATCTGTCCATCATCCGTCCATCCATCCAACTAATGTATAATGAATACATACTTTGGGTTGAACAGTATCAAAGTTCTGTGGAGAATTTTGAACTTCAGAAGCTCACAGGTGAACTGATGTAACGGATAGAAGAGCTGATATCATATAGTATTCTGTGTTAAATTCTTTATAGTGGCAAAAGCAAAGTTCAATGAACTTTAGCAGGAAATGGTAGCTTATTTCTTGGAAAGCTATGAGGCCTTGCTTAGGCAGGTGCCCATTATGTGTGTGTGTGTGTGTTTCCTTCTCATGCCCCCCCCATAGTGAGGCAGCTTATTTTCCTCTGCTCTTTTCCCATTCTACTTGCTTACAGCAATACAACAATATCTTTTTTCTTATAATGATTTATGGTTTGCTCTGCCTGACGCAGACTCGCCAACAAAAGAGGTGTGTCATGTTCATTGGTATAATAAGCTAGCAGACTTAATAGGAGTGACTCTTGGAAGATAAGTTGAAAATTTTCAGGCCAAGTAAGATAAGACAATCCAAAGACACATGAGCTCGTGAGGCGTTATGGGGCAGCAAAGTCCACTGCGTGTTAGGAAGGTGGTGAGTGGGCTTATATGAGTGAGGAGAAGGGGTCCTCTTGTGGGGAGGAGAAGCTGACTTAGGAGTGATGTAGGATGTGTTGATGGATCATCGGAAGCAGCCACATGAAAACATTTGGCCAACAGGGAAAAACGATTGAAAACCTACTTGCAATATGTGGTACAGCATCCTCAGGCCCCACTTATCCTGAGCATCACCTATTCTATGTTCTGTCTGCTTCCTTTTCAAGGTTCACAAGGCAAATTTGAATTCTAGTCTTAACTATGTCCAAATTAGATCAGTTAAGTTGCAGACAAAGTTCCTTATTTGAACAATCCAACTTTATACACTTTCTAAATGATTCCATGAGAAGTTAGATGTTTTCCCAATCACTCCCTCTTCCTAGTGACTGCATTCAGGAATCATCCATCTAGTTTCTGGGCCAGAAATCTTGACTTCATCTTCTTTTCTTTGCTTATAGTGTTACTGCCAAAGGGAAGCTTGGGCCTTATTCTCTTGTTCTTATTCATACAGCCTAAGTTCAGGCAACTTTTTACCTCTCCTACTATTGCAAGAACTACTGATAAATTGGTCTTCTGACTTGTGTTCTCCTTTCCCTCGTCTGTCTCCATCTCTAGATAGAAACATCAATCCAGCAACTGCAGTGATATCTCGAAATCGAAAACTTGCGATAAAACATGAATACCATAAAACGTATTTTAATCATTTTCAGAGCACAACTCAGTAGCACCGAATTCGTACACATGGTTGACCAGGCACCACCAATGCATCGAACTATGAACTCTCCAGAGTGACTCCTCAGACTCTGGCAATCACAGTTTGACTCTCTCCACATGAGTTTAAATTCTTTACACATAATAAAAGTGAAATAATGTAATACTTGTCTTTTTGTGGCCAGCTTATTTCATTTAGCACAGTGTGCTCAAGGTTGGCCTTGAGAATGGGTCAGAATTTCCTTCCTTTTTAAGACTTAACGATAGTTGATTTTATATACATACATACATACATACATACATACATACATACATACATACATACATACATACATACATACATATATATGGACCATGTTTTGTCTGGCCTTTCAAGCAGCAATGCAGCCACAGAAATATTTAAACTATCACTCATGACTTCACAGAAGTGTTTCTCATTGCTCTTATGATTTCAGGGCCTCAACTGACACCACAGCATTCATCCTCTGTTCTTATCACATGGGTTTCCCCTGATGTTGCCACAGACTTTGCCATGGTTGGGACTCAGGCTCTTCTTCGGTTTATATTTTGCCCCCAGGATAAGTCCAACTTGAACTTCAGACTTGGCTTCAAATGGTATCTTCTACAGGAGCCTTTCCCCACCCCACCCTCTTTTTGCCAAATGTGCCAAATTTATTTCTACTAGTATATCTGCAAAGTACCCAGAGGTTGGCATACTTGAGCACTCAGGAGAGTTTTGTTGCTGTGAATGAATGGATGATTGAGCGGAAAGTGTGTGGAGTCTTGGGTGCCATGGGACTCGACAGAGGGTCCTGTGGGAAAGACTAAATCCAGGTCACAGCACACATGAAGAGGCAATCCTACACAGCACACTGGCCATGGACTTCATCTGTGGCCACAACACATAGACTTGCTCACTCTGCACACAGGGCAGAAGACATGCAGGGTGAAGACTTGTATTCTTCAGGTCTCAAATCCTTGTAGGTGTTTTAGGACTTTTGGGGCCATCTTAATAATTTTCTAATTAGTAAAAGATGCTCACACTTTTTCCACTTCCATTCCTTACCTGGTTTCCCTCTTTCTCTCCTGCCACCCTGGTGGAAATAAATCCATATGTTTAGGTCACTTCAACTCAAGTGAGACTTTATTCTGTGAAGTGTGCAGTTTGTAAAAGGCTCAATGGGCTATTTTGGATCAAATCACTCTGTTTTCTTTAGCCATTTAAAATAGTCTATTTTCATTTTTTCAGCCACTGCCTCATGAAAGGACCTAAGAATATCCTCAACTTAGTGTTAGATCCCGTAATTACATTTTCCCATTTTGAAAGCAGTTATGCAGTCCTTACAATAGAGTCAGCCCCGCTAAAAATAAACTCCAGGCAGTTCATATTAACTGTGTAATAATAACAGGCAACAAGGAGGCTCGGTGTCCAAATATGATGAAAACAGGAAGTTCGTTACACAAGCTGTTCTTTCCTGATAGATCTGAATTCTTAAAGCCTTAACTCAAAAATAATCCCCTCAGGTTATAAATAAAATCGGAGGATCTTCTCTTCTCTCTAGCTTAATGGAGATGATAACATCACGCTAAATAAATCCACTGTTATGGGTAGGTTGGCGAGCCAGAACACCGGGTTTTGTGGAGGAAGGAGTCAGCGTGGAGACCCTTGTCCTCACCCCTGGGTGCTGGAGGCATCTGCCCCAGGCTTTCCTCTTTTCTTAACCCGGGGAACAAGTTGCCAAGGGGATGCTGCTGTACTAGCATACGATGGCAGGGAATCAGAGTGCCTTCAGGTGTAGAGAAGATTCTTAATTTTCTCTGAGGAGAAAATACCCTGAGAGAACAAACACAATTCCGAACGCCTGTCAAATATCAACCTGCCTCTTCAGGGTCACAGTGAGGTCCCAAGGTATGTAAGTCCCTCCCCTTAGAGCACTTCTCTTCTTCAGTGAGTGCCATTGGTTGCCAGGATTCACGTGTGGTTGGCATGGAGGAAGACGGTCTCCAAGGCAGCCAGCAGCCGCTCTTCCTGTATACAACTCCCAGCCCTCCAGGGTGCTATGACTCAGAGGGGAGGGACTTGGGACTCTGCCATCCACCTCCTTGGGAACCTTTCCCTACCTATTGTCATAGCCACCAAAAGTACCTCAGTGGCCAGGACAGGCATTCCAGCTTCTCTTCATTTCCTGTCACATAAAAGGGACCAGGTTGGAAAGCCTACCCAAGGCTCGCCTGTGGGATGGGGTTCAAGTGGGGGAAAATGAATAACAGAAACGTGACCACAGTGGACAGGGAGATGGATATGCTGACCCGACTCAGTGGATGCTGTTCTCTAGCTCCCAGGGCTGGACCAGCTGAAGCAGTTTCCGGCTCGCGCAGCAGCCTGGTGACAGGAAGGCTCGCCTCTCAGTGGTCCCAGCTGTCCACTTGCGTGGGGGCTTGTGCACCTCTTCCGGGAGTGTGACCTTCCTTTGCTACTCGGGTCCAGGAGCAGATTCATGGAGGGGTATTCCTCCTATTTGTGGAGTAATGACCATGTTGTGTCCTTTACTTGTGACAGTAGCTACTGGGTGCTGTGGATTTTACATACTTGCATACTCTCATGCTTCTGTATCTATGCATTTATCTGCTTATCTCTCCATATTAACCCTTTAGGATGTATCCTAGTTTTTGTAATGAGGGTTTGATATTTCTTCATTTTCTGAAATCCTGACATTTTCAGGAACTGGAGCCGATTTGACCTTTAAGTGACCCCAACCCTGACCTTTTCTACCACCAAGCAAACCCATATTGAGTGGTGAAGACTTCTGGAAGAGGAGGGACGAAGGAGACAAACTTGTGATCCCGCGAACTCTACCAGGCAGCTTGTTAGAAGCGCCAGAGAATGCCCTGCATTTCTGCCCATACCCAGGTTCTTGGCTCAGAGAGTCAGGGACTAGTCTTTGGAAACACTGCGACAGATTGTAGAGGGAACTGTCGGAGAAT